>JAPMOB010068779.1:0-13025 GCA_029875015.1 Lepomis gibbosus | reverse complement strand
CGTCAGCGTAGCACCAACGGCCTGATTGACAGTATGGCCATATCACCTCAGACTGAGAATTAGCATATACAGTAATTATATACCATGCCCACGTGCTTTCTCTAACCATAACCAAATGGTTTTTGTTACTCAACCACCACATTGACGAGAGAGAGAGAGAGAGAGAGAGAGAGGTGGCTGATAGGCGAATAAAGGCATTACGTGTTTCATCCTGCTTTGTTGTTTGCAATGTTTTTAAGGAAGAAACAGAAAACCAAATGAAAGAGATGTCGAGAGAGACGTTGCTGAACTAAATAAGCTGGCAGGAGGTGTGGCCCTAGTAGCCGACATTGCATGGACAAGTCGCAAATCTGACAACAAATCCACACAGATGATTAAACATAGGAGTACAAAACAAAGCAGTCCCTAAGCCATGACACATTAATAAAAACACTCTGCACAAGTTTAGAAGTGATACTGACAGATGATTAAGGCAGATGCACTGTTGAGGGCAGCGTAGTCATTCTTATCGAATGGATTTGTTAAAATCAAAATTTTGTTGATTGCAGTGTGCATTCTACATAGCAAAAGGGCATTTCGACCTCCTGGTAAAACTCTAGGTGTAAAGAAAACCCCTACATTAAGATCATTTAAAAGACAAATAATCTTGGTTTATTCATTTCATTTAAGTTCTTTAAGGTCAGATATTTTGTAGTTTTTTGTCTAATTTCAATAAAGAATTGATTAAACCATTGGCAGTTGGCAAAAGTCTCTTGATGAGCAGTTTGGAGAAGATGATTTTTTTTGCAGTGTAGCCACCTGTCTGACATCACCAAATGCCAATGTTGAGACAGCAGTGAGATACAAACACGCAGGCAACAGGGTAAAGTGTTTACCATTACAGTCTGAGACCAGGTAATTTCACAATCACATCAGATTCTCTGTGCTCTCTCCCAGTGTGGATCACACTAAGGTCTATACAACCCATAAACTAAAAGGAAAAGCCTTGAGATTTTCACGGCAGGAAACAAATTGAATTGGGGAAATGGAGGAAAAGGCACCTGCTGCTGCACATTAAGGCAGTAACACAAACAATCCCTTGAATGGAGGGATGTGTCAGCGGTTTCACTGTGGTGCTCAAGTACAAATCTCTCGGGCTCCTTCACGTGCTGTAGCCACGCTTGCTCGACGGGGTTACAAATTGCACCCAACAGGAGCTATACGTATATCTTATCTACTGCTGGAGGCAGTATGGATATGTGCATGTTAAAGCACTGTATGGCCCAAAGTGACAGGTCAGTGACATATCTGCAATCCATCCATTGGTCTACCTGACTGTCTTGGTCCAACATTTACATAGGATGCAATTGACAGCAATTCTATATTTACTAACTACCCTGTACTGAGACGGAATGATAGAGTATTTTTTTTATTAACTTAAGAAAAACTCCATTTAAAATCTATGGAACAAATTTATCAATTATTCACCTCCTGTAGCTTTGAAAAGTGGCTCATCTGAACAGTTTGTAGTTACTTTGTGGTGGGCGGCGGCTGTAGTTAGCTTGGATTCAGTTACATTGGCTTTACAATAGTGGTGGCCAAGAATCGTGGCAAAAACAAACTTCTCAAAACACTTATCTGTCAATAGATATTCCTGGTATGTTCCCATACCGGTACATACCAGGAACACTCAACAAAATATGGCAAACTAATGTTAGCACAGTTAGCTGTTTACTTCAGTCATTGGTGACCAATATAAGCTAAACAGCTGCACAACAAAAGAGCTAACTGCTCTAGCAATATATCCTATAAGCTGTGTATTACAGGCATAGTTTGGTTGATTAAACATCAGTCTGTCCCTCAAACTGTTCGTCTGACGTTTCAAATTCCGTATTTTGCCAAAAACTGGCTAAATGGGCAGCTTCCATTTGTCACTACAATAGTTAGCGGTTTATCTTTGTTATGCAAAACTAGCTATGTTTGCTAACAATGATTATTGCTAGCAACAAACAGAAACTGTATATTTTGCCAAGGTTTCTCGGAACTATGTGTTGGAGAGTGAAGTACTTAATTAGAAATGGTTGGAGAAGTTTCTATCAACATTTTGATCCTCTCTCTGTTAAACTGCATAGTCATTGAAATCCATTTAAACTGGTATAAATCCAACCTGCTGTTCTCAATGAAGGAGCAAGCTGCAAACATTTCAGAGCCTCCTTTTAAACATTTACTCATGAGATACACAAGATTTTTGATGGAATGTTACCTTTATGTACATGAGATAGAGCAAAAGGTTTCTCAAGTAAGTATTTACCTCTTTCGACAGTTTAGTTTAACACTGTGTCTGTCTGATTAACATTAGATGAACCTTCTTGCAAATTAGTCTGATGCATTTGGCCAGTTGGCCAAAATCATTCTTTGTTTACAGTATAAACAGGCTTTTTAATGTCATGGTATACTAATTATTCAATTAATCAAAAGCCCCAAGGCATTTAAATAGGGACTTAAGGGGTTTGTAACTTTTCTTCCCTACAAGCACTGATTGCTTATTGGTTTGTAGACGTTATTGCACTCTTTTTCGTTCTCCCATTTCATGAACCACAGCACAAACTGTAACTGAAGTTGAAAGGTGACTGAATCTCAGTAGTTTTTACAGGGTGAAATGCTTTTTATTTTCCAGTGACCTCAGTGAAGATCAGGCAGCTAAATAGTTCCCTCGTATCCCTGAGGGAGTTATGGAAAGAGCAGTTCTTTTAGCGGCCCTTTTATTGTCCTTGAACCTTTGAGTGTATGGCTGCAGAGGGGCGTCATGACTAGCTACTTACCGTTAGGCATCCCATCAGGCTTTGCTCAAAGGGTCGCTGGAAGGCTCTTGGGTCGCCACACCAGTCCAGCAACTCGGTCGCTGCTGTTTGGAAATTTGCTGGATTTTGTAAGTGCTGGAGGGAAAAAAGGAAAAGTTTGGGAATATGTTCAGTCTAGTAACATAGCAAAGAGATTATATTCATATTAAGTAACCCATTTATTTATTTACTTGTGGATAATGGATCAGTATAGTAAGACGAGAAAACACCGTAATAAAAACCCAACCAATCTTCCATACTTGCTAAATGCATGCTTATATACACAAAATAAAAAACCCTAACAAAAAAAAATACAGATACCACCAAATAACCCAAAACATTTGATTACATATGGAATGTGTATGGGAAGCAATTTATTTTTATTAAAAAAATAAACACAGTTTACTAAAACTGAAAGACAATAACGATGTTATGCTTTAAAATTGAGGCATGAAAGTATAAAAACAAATCTACAACTTAACAACTTGTTTAAAGTTTGGACCTGGTCGGCTTAAATGAACGTTGTGACATGGTTATTTAGTCATTATAGGTGGTTATAGGTGTTAAACAAACAAATATTAAATACATCCGCTCATCTCCAATCATTCAATTTCCTTTAATAAAAAGTTTTTACACCGGCTTATAAAAATTGATTCTGAACATCTGAAACAGATATGGAGGATGGGGTTTGCTACCTCTGTGAACCTGGATAAGAGATGGAAAATGGACAGATGGATCGCGAGAGAGAAAATCACTTGTCACCAAAACAAGGGTCATGGCAATAATGGAATGTATAATTAAAAGCACTCAGGGTGGCTTAAAAGAGAGTAGCATTTGTACAACCACATTTTCCAAAATGCATCGTTATTACATTTTAGATGACTTATGTTGTAGGTTTAAAGTATTAATGTACAGGGCTGAAGGCGTATATACCCATTAGACTCATGCTTCCACTTCACTCTTCCCAGGTTTCTGTAGCACCGACTTAACACTGTGTGCAATAAATCTCCCTGTATGGCTGCATGAATAGCCAAGGAAGCCCTTATTTCACCAGCCGGCCCTGAGCTGTGCTGTGACTTTATCTGACAACAGGCTCCTTGACCTACAGGCACCCCTTTATGGCATTCATTCCCCAACTGGAGCCAGCAGCCCACTCAATAACCCTGTTGTCTGTCTTCTTGTAGAGCAGCAAAAGAAACTGAAAAATGGACCTCCCTGGGTCGCCACAGATTCACTGTTGGTCATTTCTTCTCTAAAAGCTTTCAAACCACAATATGGATCACTTTCTATATAGAAGAGCAGACACACCACCTCAACTCTGCAGTAATCTATAGCCTTTGAAGAGATAATGCACACAAGCCATCGCAGTGCACTTGTACAAACCAGGAACAAATGGACCCACACTCCATGGTATCAAAGGTAAAAAAAGAGGTTTGTCAGCTTAAAGTGAATGGCTGCCTTTTTACCACGTCTGTGTGCTCTGATTTCACCATTGGGGAGAAAAGAAGTGGAGGAAGTGACAGCGGTGCAGTCACTACCTCGCAGTGCTTTTTTCTTGTTTGCTCTTTAGAGGGCAGCAGAGGTCAGGATTTGATAAGGCAGCTCTCATTTCAATTTACAAAGCTGGCGTTTGACAAGGGCCGGATGAAACCAGTCTTGTTTATCTTATGTTCTGTCCAAGACTGTTACCGACTCGCGCAACATGTCTTTGTTGGGACAGACCAGGGTGAGACGTGGTAGGGTTGCTGAGCATGTAAATTCTACTGGTGGATAAAGAAACACACACTTCCAGAGATGCTAAATTTAGATGAGTCTGGAAGCTAGACAACACATGCAATCAGTGCACCAAGGATGGAAAGGGAGAGGGAAAGGGGGAGACTATGTAAAGGGGAGGGGACACACCACCAACACTTGGGCTTGAAGTGATTACTGTTCTTTGCACTCAGAACAATTGGTCCCACCAGTGTGGCTGTCACATGGAGAGCTTGGCACTGCCACGCCACAGATGTTCACCCTTCTCTGGCCAAAACCCACCAATCAAACCTAAACTAGTGGCCAAGAGACCCCTTCACTCCCCCCTATCCTTGTCCCCTGGGTGAGAATGATCCTCCAGCATTTACACTCCAGTCAAAGACTGGCCCAGTTCGAGGGAAACAAAGATGGACAGAACGCACAGCATCCTGAGAATACAGCTTTCTTCAGATACAGTCATCCTCTGTAGTCACTTCTGAAAACAACTTGATCTGCACATCTGTAGCTAAATCGAAAGTGACAGCACACGCGATCTGGCACAGACTCCCTTCCTTTTCAAATCACAGCTTTTGGTTTTACTGCTGTTGTTGACGCCCCAGAGCACTGAAAACATATTAATGGAGACAATTAACCCCGGAAAAAGAACATAGTGGCAAACAAAAACAGCTGCATAGCCGTACAGAGGAGGTTGTTTTCCAGTTTATCTTGAAATATTGACGCAGTCTGAGGAAGTACTCCTGCAGCGAGAGGGGAGTTCATAGTTTCCACCTAACCTCTGTACGCATCACGGAGTGGAGAGTCTGGCAGCAAACTGGCTTCCCCACAGTGAGAGGAAAACTACCGTCTCTGAAATAGATACTAGCAGTATCTATTTCAGAGCTTCCCCTAAGTGTTCATGAAGGTGCAATTCCAGGACGCGAGAGGAAAACAAACAGAGAAACTGTGTGTTGGGGGTGAAATGAGATAACTGCTTTTATGTATCATTGTTTAAGCATGCTAGTCTGTCTGAAGGTTGAATAAGTGAACATATTTATTTTGCTGTATTACTCTTTACAAGTCATATGTTCCCTTGAGCGCCACCTGAAAACATCATAAGGAAACAAATACTGACAGAATTGCTTACATTTTCCAGATACTAATGTAAGTGTTATGCAACTAATATTTTAAAACCGATTAATCTGCTAATTCTCTTTTTGGTTAATTAATAAAGCTTTTAAATGTCTAAAAATAGTGAAATGTGGCCATCACAAGTTCCCTGAGCCTAAGGTAACATCTTCAAGCTTACTGTTTTGTCTGAGCATTAAACAGAAATCATTTTATAGGCTGAAATCAAAACAAACATTGGATCATGCAAGGGGGGGTAGGTGTCAGTCTTGTCACTGACTACTGCCTATATATCTATATAAAATATATACATACATATATATATATATTTTAAACACTAATGTTAAACACTGCAGAAGTAAACAAGAAATATGATGGATTGTTTATAAATTGCAAGTATCAAAATTAGTGTACTGGGGTGAAAAATAACCATGTTTCCATAGTATATGAAGAGTTGGGTTAAGATATTGTTAATAAATTACATTATTGCCATTTCACAACAAGACGGTAATTTAAAAATTACCACCGCAATGATTTCTGATTTAACTTTCAACCCATGATTCAATCAGGCTGACAGATTCCAATTTCCTCTACTTTATCATCGCGCTCAGCAGTAATTTATCATTTGAGCAACAAAATCAATTTGTTTCCCTGTCCGCTGCACTGGCTGAGAGCATTCAGACAGACATGTCACATCTTCCAGAAAACAACAACACAATGGAGGAAGCTTCATTTATATTCCTGCTCCACATCCGTATTGCCTTCGAGATGCCAAATTTCAGCATGTGCACACTTTCAATTAAAGCAAACAGCTGGATTGGTTTACAATATTTCCTTAATTATTTTAATGGCTTGGATATTGGACAATGGGGAGCAGGGGAAGAAGATAGTGAGTTAATTGTTCTGATCTCCCCTGATGATCATCTTTGTGTGCGGGGAGGAGAATAGACGACCAGCTGAATGGGCTCACTGCTAGTCTAATTGGCAGGACATAAATGGTATTTATTATGCGGGCCTTCCAAACCCTGATTGTCTGCGGCACAAAGCTGCCTCTATTAGCAGGGTGCTGGCTCTTACTGGTTGGTTTGAAATGACCCGGTGCTTAACCATTTATTAGATGGACTGGAGGCCTCCTTGTATGCCATGGATCTCTCTAATTGGCATGTTTACCCATGTGCTGCTTCCCCCAGTTGCTAACATTGGGACGTGTTTGTTTAAATTTTTGCCTTGCGGGGTAAATACATTTAACCCCGCAACATTTGGATAGTTTGCACATTTGTGTTAGATGGATGCAAATCCCTTTTCCTGATCTGTGAACTTCCTGTACAGAATAATTAATTAGATGTACAGCAGCACAGTGTGTTAATAGAATCCAGTTTCACCTCCCATACAACTTAAAAAGGAGTGGATATTGCATATTTAATATCCTGCTGTGAAGAAGGCAACCAGACTGAAGGCAGGGAGTGTTTACCTCGCTCTACCTTATTACTTAAGAACATCAAAGCCTGTTTCTACACATAGGGGCTTCCCTCTGTTTGCTCCCTCAACACTCGCCCTGTCTTGCTATCTGCCTCACCTCGTCTCTTTCTCAGTAATAACTGGGAACTCCCTGCCGAGGGTAAAACAATTTGCCATGTCCACACTTGTGTTTAAGCGCAAGCCCCATACATTGTCCCAAAGGCCTTCTGATGTACTTTTCAGGAGGTGGACCTTAAGCACATAGCCCACAAACAAAACGGCCCGTCAGTTAAGAAAAGAGATCAAAGAGAGAGCCCTGTAGCCCGGGGTTACTCAAGTATGTCTGTTTAATTTTGCCAGAGATTTGTCCCGCAGCAAACAGTGGTGGAGGGAGAACAAAGGGACTCGTTGAGAGTCAGCAGTGGTGGAGAGAGAATGAAAGGTGATGATGGGGGAGGGAGGGGAGCCTCCGCTCTTTGACCCCAGTCAGTAACCCGAGTCACACCACAGTCCTGATAATAAGATCGAATCCATTAGTCACTTTACTGTGGCCAAACAGGACGGCCGAGGTGTATTCTATCCATGATTGTGAGTGTGTGTATATGTGTGTCCAAGAACAAAAGGCCGAAGTCTAAACTAACCCAATGAAGATCATTTAAAACTTTAAACTCAATTTTGAAGGTAAACTCACCAAAACTGGATTCGTATGGGTTAGATTTGTGGGTGACTTTTAACATCACGTGTCACCTTCATCATGACACTGAACTTACGGGGGCGGGTGCTACTCTTTTGCTGCAATGCCTGCTGCCACACCGCTCACCATAACACTACACTGACAAAACTTCCATCAAGCATCCACCTGTAGACTCTGATTCAACATGATTCTGGGGGGTGGGGAGGTGCTGTCCTGAGCTTCCTTGTGGGGAATGATGAGGTCAGAGTCTAGATGCTGAATATCAATGCTGTACATAATCTATGTTTACATAACAACACAGCCTACGGCTGACTAAAATTAAGTGGAAATTGCAGTACCATCGTGTATCTTTGCACAGTTACCACTGTGCAAAAGCAAAATGCTGTAATTACATTTCAAAGAACAAGTACTTATTTAGATTACATATCTAGAATTGTCTTTTAGCCTGATACAGTACATGTTCCAGGTGGAGCTGAGTCTGACTATTGCATTATACTTATAGGGAGGTTTATTACATGGCCAAGGGAAACCTTGTATATCTAATTTGGGGAATTTTCCATGCTCTCAGGGAAATTCCCCAAATTAGATGTTAATGTTGATGTTGGAAGATGAAATTTCCCTCCACAGTTTCAGAAGATTCTTTAACAATTTTGTCTTTCTTAAATTCTTTTAAAACACAAAAAAGAAACACATCATTATCATGACTAAACAGCTGAAAAGTTGACATCTACAAGAAGTACTACAAAACTTATGTAAATATACTTTGTTACTGTCCACCTGTTCACATGTACTAAGTAGCATACATTTGCCTTTTGTGACTTAAATGTCAATCCCTCAACTTATGTAACATTATGTAAATCAGACAACTGACACACCACTCACCTGTTTGATACACTGCAGACGGTCATTGGTCTGCTGTATGTGTCTGTCCATCGACGGAATCGAGTTCATGTTGATTGTCCCTCTTCGGCCTCTACCTGCCAGCCATTAAACTGGAGCGCTCTGCAACAGAAACATAGACAAGTGTCAAAGCTCGCCTCTTCCCAGGGAAGCTGCCAATCCCATCACCACTAGGATATTGCAGTTTAGTGTGTAAATGTGTGTGTGGCGCTGTGAGCTGAGCAGGGAGATATTGATTTGGCAGGTGACAAGCACCTCGGAGAGCCCAAAGGATGACATTCCTCTCAGCTCCTTGTGACACCCTTAACAAGCCCTGGCAGTTGCCCCGAACGCTGCCACACACCTTTGGAGAGGACACACTGGATGACTTAGAGAGGATGTTTGACCATGTTTAAAGCACCTCGGGGTAAAAATGAACAGTGGTGGACACACATAGACACACAAACATACACACACACACACACTGTGTAGAGCCCGCCAGTCTGGCAGCATTATCTCAGAAAACTGCATGAAATCCTTCTATCCTGGCCTGTGAGAACATTAACTTGGCATGTGGTGCTCTGTTTACATTACTTAGCCATTATGTAATCTTTGGTTAACAATTATCTGTACCCTGGGCCCAGACATGCTCTACATTTCATTTCTCCCTCCTCCTTCCACCGTCTCTCCAGCTACATAAGAGTTCCTCTAACAAAACCCCTTACAGCGCACTATTGATTTTGGAGCAGCAGCTTATGGAAAACCTCTTCTCTTTTTTTTCCCTTTTTTGTCCAGAGGAATAATTTTTCACAGAACGAAAACAATAAGGCTGTGATCTGACACGCTACATAACATTATCACAAGTTAAAAAGTATTACATGCTACATTAAAGGTTATCAATTTTGCCTGTGGGGGTCTGATTTAATGTTGCATTCAACATCAAATACATATCACACTCTGGGTGTTGGTTATAACTCATAGTGACCTGCAGCTTCATGAGGTAATAGGCACATATGGGTGGTGGTGTAAAGCATACGCCCACCACCACCCCTCATCTCATCCTGTCTCAATATTCCCCTCTTGCTACTGCAGGGGCAACTCTTCCTGCAGTGCATCATCTCTCACCCCCCCCCCCAATCACTCAGACCCCCCCACGCCATCTTTCTCCATTACCATCACACAGAGAGAAATTTCACTGCACAAAGTACCATTGAGATGAGGGAGCAAGAGGAGGAGAGAGAGAGAGAGAGAGGAGGCAGCATGCTGCACTACACTGATAATGCTCACTTAGGGGTCTCTAGCTGGATTTAACGGTAGGCCAGTAATCTACTCCACTAGACAGCTAAAGAGCTTTTATGCTACCTATTGGAGCTGCTCATGCCTGTACTTGAGAGGAGAGAAGGGCACGCTAGTGCATTCCTCTCCATAAATTAGAAAGCTCATAAAGAAAAGAGACATTGGAATTGGAGGAGTTTTTCCACTCTAACTCTCTTTGCAGATGGAAAGTATTTGTTTGTTGACATTTCTGAAGTTTCACATAGATGGACTGTTTGGATTTGAGGGAGGTCTGGGCACACTAGTCAAACACCTTTGTGACTTGGCGGGGTTTTCGGAGGGTTATAAGCATGTATATAAAGTGTATATATTTGTTGTTTTTTATAAATTCAGTCATTTGAAGGCATTTACGACCGGGAGTCAACAAACCTGATTCAATATTTTCTTTCTCAAATAAGACATGTCCTGATTTCTGGGTAAAAAGGTTAATATTAACAAAAGAAAAATAATAAACAACACATCTACTACTAGAATAGAAAAAGAAGCAGTTCTGTTTTTCAGTATTTTTAATGTCATACAAGAGAATAGGCATTTAACATTCAAAATGTTCATGCACTAACTTCCTTTACATCCCTCTGGTGTTTACTGCTATAACACTCCCCTCAGGCCCCTCTTGGTGCCAGCTGATACTGAGCTGATCCTTGGTGAGGGCGGCCCCTGGACCACCGTGCCTCTCAGCCACCAGCAGGTGTCTCCCTGGCCCTTTAAAGGCCTGGCTTGTGGCACAATGAAGGTGGAGCGGTGTTGCTTTAAGCCTTTACAAGCTCTACAAATCCTCAGCTGCTGCTTCCTAACAGGGCCCACTCAGCCCGGCACTGGCTGTCTGACCTTGTGGTTATTGATGAGCGAGTCGACCTGCACCCTCCGTCTCTCTTCCCTCCTGCCCTTCCCTTCACTCCCTCTCCCCCTTTCTCTCTCAATGTCATTTCTCTTACCTCCAACAGTGAGTTAAAATGAGGGAGAAGAAAGAGGCTGGGCTGCTATTTACCACTCCTGCTTTTTTCTGCTAAACACACACTGTAGGGATACTTCTGAACTCCCGCACTATAAAACCTGTGTCCATTTATTTACATTTATGTCCTTCCCAAGATCATTTTTAAAAGTATGAGATGGCAGTGTTGGGGAGTAATTTAATTTTCAGATATTCATTTATTCTAATTAAACATTAGTCCTTTGTTATATCTTTAATGACTAACAAGAGCCAAATTAAAGATTAAACCCGTGATGCAGTGGAGATATGACAACAGATGCAATTATGAGCCTTCCCCCTATTTACACGCTCTTTTCTGTCTCACAGATGTTATCATTTATTATTTTCTCTGCGCCATTACCTAACGTGAACTTATTTGCCTTGATTCAGCAAGTTCCACCAGGAATCCTACTGCACGCTTTCGAGGGTGCGAGGGTGAAATTGGTGCAGATACAACTGTTACTTGACCTTAATTTACTAAATTGGACGGCAGGCCATTACACAACAAGTTGGGGGCAGTGGATTCCTGCACAATAAAAGACACATGGGGGGAGTGGAGGTGGGATGGAGAGTGGGAGGGGAGGAGGGAGACTAGCTTTCCTTCCCTATTCAATGGGGAGCTAAAATATATGTATTGAGTGGGAGCTGTAATAAAACGAAACGGGTGAGGAGATGCAGGCTGGGAACAAATATGAAAGGCAGTGGAGGATGGCGGCAAGGTGATGGAGCACCACCGGAGGATTGGATGAAATTATCTCTTTATAATCAGGGGGCTTCTGCATGGCTGCCTCCTCCATTGCCCAGTGACAGATGAGGCCTACCTCTTCAAATGGGCTTTTCACAGTGCTATCAGCCCACCTCTAGGGTAAAACAATGTTTTTCTTCCCCCCTGTACCACCACTTTAAAAGCTTTGTTTCCACACGGCACCCCGCCGAGGACAGGATTGTCTCCCGTCGGGCAGGGTTCATGTTTGTCTCATTACGTGATCATGTTACGTAAGTGTACCTTGAAAAGAGCTATGGATTTAATTTGATTACAAAACTGTGCCACGGTGGGGACTGGAAGATGGTGACGCTAAATAAAGTTGAACGAAGACACTAAAGCTGAACATTATCTCCAGTAAGTAAGAAGGATTGCTTTTTGAACTGTCACAATCACACAGTTTGGGATCTAAACATTATTTCAGACACCTAAAAATCCAACCCCGCATCTTCAAAGAGGGTTTCTAGCCTGCTAATGTAACACTGACGAGTTGTGCGCCTCTGCTCTGCAGGATGAAAACAGTCTGAGGGTGGAGAAGAGTAGACAAATGATTAGCTTTATCCCACCATCACAGCAGAACAAATGGATCACGAACCCTCGCCGCTTTACACAGTCTCTCAGCTGAGCTGTCGAGGCACAGGGAAGTGGTAAACAGATTTAATTTATTCATATAAATGGCTTGTGAACCAAAACAGTCAGGCTACTCTGGGGCTGGGCACACGGCTGCTAAAAGGATAGTTCCGGTTTATTATTATTAAAATATCAAGTATGTTCCTTTAAAAAGTTTAACTGCTAGACATAAGATGTCTCCTGCTTAAGTGAGAAGTACATTCTCAGTGTTTGTGTGCTGGAGGTTTCGAGTTTCCACATTGCACTTGTGTAAGTTGCATTATTGGACAGTGATTGGCTTTCAAATTAGTTGTGTCACAAAATATCTTGTAATTTGCATGTCTTAAACTCAGATTTACAGTTCAGCACACAGAAACAACCTTATACCGCCAAACTCTGCACATACATCTGAACTTATGCAGGAAGGGAGACAAAGATGCAGCTTTTGAATAAAGACACATTTCTTGCCTGAAGATGGATGCGGAAAACGTGTCGTACACAAGCCGGGAGTTGGATGGCGACTGCAGGAGGGAAAAGACAGCAAGCCACACTGGCTACCATCCTGACCACACACACACACACACACACACACACACACACACACACACACACACACACACACACACACACACACACACACAC
>JAPMOB010068716.1:0-24923 GCA_029875015.1 Lepomis gibbosus | reverse complement strand
GCAGCAGGAGACTCCCAACCACAGATCCAGACTCCACAGCTCCAGAGCCAGGAACACCTGTAGGAAGCGACAGGAGGAGATAGGAGAGGAACGAGAAAGCACCCGACCACGGCAATGACAATGCTAACATACTGATGTTCAGTAGGTATAATGTTAAAGTACAACTGAGGCATGAATATCAGTTCCAAATGTCATGGGTATCCTCCCAATAGTTGTTGAGATATTTCATTCTGAAGCACTAATGTCAACATCATGGTGGCACAAGAGGAAAGTCAGAACGAATTTTTCCTCTGTAGACCAAGAATGTCTAAATCAAATTTCATGGCAATCTTATATTGTTGAGATATTTCAGTCTGGACCAAAATAGTGGACCAACCAACTGACATAGCCATCCCTAATATGTGTGACTAAAAGTGCGAGACAATATTTTTTGAAGGCCATGAAGACAGTGAAGGAGAGTTTCAACTGTGTCTCTGTTACGTGGATCAGAAGATACAGCTGTTTCATCTGCTTAAGAGTCAAAGATAAGGTAATGTCTTTGATTAAACTTGCCTAAGGGTAACATAATACAGGAAAACAGAACTGGACCTGAAGCGGGAGCTACAATTTCCAGTTCCAACAGAGAAAATCACATTTCTTTAAAGCGCTTTCATGGCAGTGCAGTGTTTGAGCCTGTAAAAGTGTCAAAGAGTGTCAAAAGCTGCAGAAATTCTGGAAAGGATTAAAACATACGTTTTTCTTCCATCGGCTGCGGGGGAAAAAGGCCATTGGCACTATCGTAATGGTGGGTTTAAGACCCAGACTCAAACATCTCAAAAACAGGATTTCTATTCCTAATCAGCTGATTAGGAATAAACTTTTCAAGGACCATACGTGAAGTTCAGTATCTGTATCCCTATAGGCTAGACGAAGAGCTTAACACTGATGGGAAAATTGAGTATTGACCTAGAATAAACCTTTAAACAGGCATCCTGGTGGCAAAATGCCGCTGGACATCCTTTTTGCAAATCACTCCACCACTTCTCTTCTCTTTCCCTATTTGCTGTGTCATTATCAAAAGGCCATGACATATTTAAAATAAATCCCCAGATTGTTATACTGTTACCAGTTAGGGACAAGTGGCAGTCACACCTGTTCACATGTGGGAATCTTTAGCCCATTTAACCTTTCTTTTAATCCGACACCAACGTGGTGCACAGAGGGTAAGGGGACACACAGCACTTTACACAAACAACTGCAGCCACTCATTCAATACAAACGCCCTTTGACACCACTGGATGGGATGGCCAGCTTAGCCCCAATACATCTGTGGCCACCCGAGAGCCTTTGGGGATCATGGTTCATAATTCATAGAAGGAGCCAGACATCCAAAGAGAGACAACCCCAGGCGGGGGGTGGGGTTGGTGGGCTTGCCAAAATGAACCAGCCCTTTTCATTATGCATTGGATCTCTGACTCCAAGACTCAGAAAGAAAACGCTGGATGCCCTGTGATTTTCAGATCTATGAATTGGTGTTATTAGCTTAGTCAGATGTGCACACACATTCTCACACTCTCCAAGCTGGCAGTATATACAGTAATTGCATAAATCCCAATATGAAGTAGACTCCACTCTGTGTTTGCATAGGTCAGTGATTAAGCTGGATGAGCTAGAGAGCTCCTGGGATGTAAAGCATTGACAAACAGAAGAACTGCACTAAAGGTTTTGATAAATCCTCTTATTGAAGTCACACTCCCACTTCTCAGTTCAGTCCTGCAGAGCTGAATTCTCAAGAGTTCAGAGAGATGAGAAACGCTAATAGGAGGCTGAAGGCAGAATTAAATTATTCTGTTTTCACCTAAGTCATGACTTTGGTGATGGTATTATTGTCTTTCATGTTGTTATTGTCTCTAATGTCCCATGTCTTATTTTTGCCATGTTTTATGCTGCTGAGGAGCAGTCAAAGACAAATTTCCACTACAGTGGAGTTTTATTGAATTGTAGTGCACTTTATTTCTTCGCCTATATAGCACAGTCTTGGTGGTAGAATAACAAAGCAGAAAAGGTCCAGAGCTCTGCAACCCAAACAGATCCTGATGGGCCCTGACGAAGTACTGAGCCCCTTTTAAGTGTCAGGCCAAGCTTCAGTTTGGTCATTTTCAAATTTAATTCATTAAGAAACTGATGTCTTTCCAGTTCTCTGTCTATGTGTATTATGTGGTGGAAGTGGATACACAAAGCCCAGTGGGAACAGGAAAAGAGGCAGAGTGTAGCCAATGTGTTGCATTAGTTGAGTGTGCTAACAGTCAATTATAGATGAAGTAAAGCAAAAATAGACTTTGGATCTCAGGTTGCATTCTGGTCTTAAATTTGGCAGTAGGCTACCAGTTGGGTTTGGTTGGAACAAATCTTAAATCTGCTATTTTATATTAACAATGGATCAAATGATTTTGAAAAGAGTCACTGGGTGTATAAATTAAGAAGCTACTGTTTGCTAACACGTTTTCCATGTCAACTTAATGAGGTGATTATATCAATGTTGTCTTTACAGCTTACTGCACTACCTACAAACAAAATCAGTTATTGCAGGTTTAAAGGCACAGAATTTTCTCACTTTTAGGCCTGTGCAGCAAAATCAACCTCACAACCACCTCATGTTAGCATTTGAGTATTGACCTGAAACAAAGTTTACAATAGGCATCCTGGTGGCCAAAAGCCATTCCCATATTTCCTGTCTTCCTGTGATCCACCCTGCTTGACTGTCTCTGAGCAAGACATTGACTCTGGGGCGCCACTCCAGCACTCACTTTGCATTTTGCCCTCCATGTGCGTAAAGTGAAACACAAATATTCTAGTGGGACCAATGAAATATCACATTATTATTAACTTGCTTTAAATAATTAAGTGTAATATAAAGCTGTTTGTATCCGGTTGGCATTTCCTCTAAGCTTTCAGTTTAGATTTTTTAATTGATTGATCGATTGAAATTTACTTGAGAAATTAGTCTTAATAAAGACTCATACTATATTAGGAAGGATATAAACAATAAAGTTTATCATGTATTGTGTATATCACTGATGACAATGATGTTAAAATCAGCAGACATAATAGATAATATATTTCAATTACAGTCCATAGATTGACAAAGTATGAATGTTTGCTTGTACAGCAATAACACACTTGACAACTCTCTCACACATTCAAATATTTGATTCCACCTTTGGACGAGCAGAATGATGAATGAGCATTTTATGCTTTTAATTTGTCTCTTCTGTCTTCATCAGCATTTTTTTAAACATTAATTTTTCTCTCTAATAGAGTGAGAGGGATTTCTCCATTTAAGTTGCAAACATTCAATGACTTCTCTCCTTCCTTTTCTCACTCCACCTGCAGCATCTGTCTCCCTTTGTCTCGGTCTGATTGTCTCTTTCTGTATAGTTTGACATATTTTAATAAGACTTTTGAATTAACTATGCATACTAATACTGATGCAACTTTTCTTTGTTGTTTTTCTTCTCCTATTACAGTAAAATCAACTGCTTACTGATTGGACCATGTAAATGATTTCTACCTTTCTATCATACTGTATGTGTGCTTTGCAATCGTGCACACATTCATATGCATGTTTGTATAATTAGGGAAATCCAACAGCCTTTGTTTGCTATTAATTTTTTCTTTTCATCTCTCTTATACGTACGTGTCTATTCCTGTGGGTGCATATACATATGATTTTGCAAACGCAAACACGCAGAGTGAGTAAAATGTAACCGCTTTGAAGTCATTGTTCAATTCATGGGGGGAAATTATGACATGCAGTGTACATATAAGTGTGTCTTGCAAAACATTTGGCAGAAAGACTGCTAGTAGGTTAAATTTTGAGAGTGGCACTGACAGTTACATCAATCTGAAAAGAGTTTACCTTTCTTTGTATGCTTCAGAGCTACAAAAAACCTTCATAATGTGACTAAGTGCCTCTTCTTGGCTGAAATACTTTCCCATGATGAATGCACTGGGAGTGTATTATAACACGTTGGATGAATAAAGTAATACAAATAGCGCTCCCTGATGCACTTATTGTAGCAATAGTATATGAAACCATGTCTAATGCACCACATGGTTACCTCCCTGAAATTTCCATCTCTTGCTTCCATTAATCTGTTTCATTCATAAATAATCACTTCCTCTTTTTACTATGGCTGTAATGCAAGGCTTGCAAGCAGCACTTATCATAAAATCTATATACTTTCAAGACGCCTGTAATGTAAAATACTGAAGAAGAAAGACACACTTGTGGTTAGAACTCCAGGAAGTAATCAATGAGCAATGTAGATGTATTACATAAAATACTTGAAAATAGCATTTTAAAACAGCAGATCTGTATAAAATAGGACTATTTGCAAAAAAAAACTTGACTCAGTCGAAAAAAATCCACATTTAATGAATCCTACATAGATTTCTGGTGTCATTTTCTTCAGCTCATTCTCAATCTGCTGTAAACTTAATAAACAATCTCACTTTTGCATGTTTATAGGAGGACTGTTTTAGATCTTTAACTGGAGGCATAATGATTAAGTATCTGCTTCACTACCTCCTGTTCCTCGCCCTTTTTAAAAATGCTGAAATAGTGCAGGGTCCCCGTGGGAGTTTCTGAGGAGGGAACCCAAAACACAGCAGCTTCGGTGCACAGAGAGCCGCTCCCATGACACATTTGTACTGGAGAAGGGGATTTATCCTGTTTTGGGGGAAGCAAGATCTGAGATCTCAGCATCTGCTCTTCAGCTTGGCACTGTGAGTGCTGGAGGCAAGGCACATCACCACCGTTTGATTAAAGATTTATACCCTTTCAGACATGTTTTCTCTCATTTTTAGCAAACCTTATCTCCAGCGTTTTGCTGAGAGCTGTTTAAAGGGAGGGAGTGGCTCCTGTCTCAATTGTTTTTATACTGTTTTTCCATCGTCTAGAATCTCAAACAACAAAGGTGTGGATTTTTAATAAACATATTCAATTTGGCTGGGTTAAATATGCAGTAATAAAGGGTGTAAAGGGGTAATAGTAGAAGTATTTACATTTTCTCACATTGAAACAGAGCATAAATCATTAAATTTGTAAAATTCTATTGATTTTCAGATTTGGATTATCTCCATATAAATGCATGACTGGACTATAGTTGAACTCTATTCACTCTCTATTCAAACAACAGTTTAAAAGCCTCCATTTAGCAGATTTGCATTTGAATTGGGGATGGCTCTGCACTGTCTGTAAATCATGGTCCACTGTTATAGCTGTTGTCCATTTGGATTTTCCCCCCTCAAATCCATTCCATAAATATTCACCTTTAATCAAGCCATATTTATGTGCAAAACATCCTGCACCACAATATTGTATTCTGCTAGTGGCAGTGGGCAGTAAAAACTCCAAACATTAAAGTTAAATTTAAGGATGCACCTTGCATTCCTGTCTCCATTTCGTTGTTTATTCTCTGATTGCCTCAGATAACAGAGGACTGTCCAGCTGCTCTTACATCCACATTATTCAGTTGTGATACAGTTTAATGGGACAACAGGGTAAATGTCAAATGTTTTAGAGTTATTCCTCAAGGCCTCTTCGCTAATACAATAAACAAAAGGACATAGATATGTGTTAGATTACAGCTTGCAAGTTACACTGTAAATATTTTGCAAATATTGTGTGCCAATGAAATATGTACTGAGTGCCAAACAGTAGATACAAGGGAAGAAGTACAGGCAATAGGGGGGTAACTAATTTGCATGTAGGAGTGGCCAATAAAATAAAGTAGTTTTTTAATTACCCAGCACATATTAAATAATTATACTGTACACAGGGGACCAACAGGCCTATATGTTGTTTTCAGAGTAGACATTTGACTTCTCATATAGGAAAAGCACTAATTACATTCAAGTGTCCCAGAAAGCCATGACAGTGTGACAGTGAGCCAACATAAACAATACAGACCCTGATACAGAAGCAGCTAAATGGAATTCAGCCATCATTGATGTTATGATTATTATTAACTCCTGTACTTATGCTACTATGACTTGTCAAAATGTCTATCTATAGCTGCAACTACAGCACAGCTATGGCAGTAAAGGTACATGCTTCTTGCCAAACTTAGCCTACTGTTTTGTACCCCAGTAATAGTAATGCATGCTAATAATAATAATAACTAGCACACATGAAAATCGATTTACAATGTAATTTAATAGAGCTCTGTTAGTCATTCTGAAATAAATTGTACCACAACTAGTTTTAATACAATATCTGCAAGGTAACATGCAATGTCAGTTGGTCCACCATTTTACCCCAGACTGAAATATCTTAACAAATATTAGTTGGATTGCCACCAAGTTTGGCATACAAATTCTTAGGGCACAGTGGATGAATTCCACTGACCTTGGTGATCCCTTGACATTTCCGAGGGCCACCATGAGGTCAGAGTTGAATTTCTCCAACACTCCAATCGCTAAATACCTGCACAACTAATGACATTCCCATTAGTACATTTAGTACTGTTTTTGTTTACTGCTAATTAGCAAATGTCAGCCTACTATGCTAAACTTAGATGGTGAGCATGGAAATCATACCTCCCAAACATCAACTTGTTGCATTGGCATTACGAGCATGTTAACATGTTGTTGAGAGCTCAGCAGTACAGTACAGTACTGCTAGCACGGTTGTAGACTATTGTTTGTCAACAGAGGTGGTACCGCCGTCCAGGGGGTGTACAGAAGATGATGGGGGGTACTCGAAGCAATATTTTGGAAAGGGGGGCGCTGAGCTGCTTTTGGGGGACGTTTGTTGAAGGGAAAGTTTTATGGTGAGTTTACATCAAAAAAGATTGACAACAATATGAGTTTAAACTTTCAGCTACTTGCAAAGAACTGTGGTCTGCAGTATTAAAATCTGCCAGTTTACTCCACTGCAACTGGACGAGACTGTGTGAATTTCAACTGTAGCTCTCTTCAGTGTTTCCATTAGCTTCTTGTGACACAGCTCTGTTCTACCTTTGTGGGAACGGGAAGTCAGAGTATCATCTGTAAATTTCAGCCACAGGGCATTTGTGTAAACTCTGGAAAATGGGCACTCTCTTTTGTGATATTACCCTGGAAAATGGCTTTCTCTTAAAAGAGTTAATTTTTCTGAGGAATGTCCTACACTGTGGATGCCTTTCTATCTCTGTGTTTACACATTCACAGTCAGGGGTATATTCTGCTGTCGGACATCCCCTAAAAACAACTTAGAATCCAGCACCTGATGTGAAATAAGCAAGTGTCGTGACATTTATCCAGTGGACCCACCTTGCGCTGCGAATCGCATTGAGTTTGTGCCCAAGTGGTAACATGACATGTAAAGTTTCACTTTAAAAAATATACCGTTAAAAACTGAGGTGCCTTCTTGCTCTGTTTGGGACTGTGCGCTGCACTTTTTCCAAGCTGCTGAAGTTAACATGTGTGGATTTGTGGTGACTAAAATATAGATAAATATAAAAAAAGTAAAATAGAATAAAATAAAAGGGATACAATAAAGTCTTAGCCTATTAAAGTCAAGAGGTGAATTAAAACTTATCATTAAGGTGAAAAGGTGCCACAATCACATTTTAAGAGGTTACTACCCCAAACCATTTACTTCTACTCCACTACAATTCAGAGGGAACTTGTGATTTTTGCACATAAATACATGAAAATGAAGTACAGCTGAAACTATTTAGTCGATTAATCACTTGACAGAAAATTAACTGGCAACTATTTTGATAATTGGTGATTGATTTTTCATGCAAAAACATTTCAATTTCGAAGAAGTGAGGATAATAATAATAATTATTAATTATTATTAATAAAAATAATTAATAATTTAAAGGTTTAGACTGTTGGTAGGCCAAAGCAAACATTGTAAAGTTGTTGTGCTGGGATCTGGGTGATTGTGACAATATTTATCACTACTTTCTGAATTTCTGAACAGTCAATTTATTAATGGAGAAAATAATCCATGAAAATGATCATCAGTTAGATCAGATCATCAGTAGTAAAATGGTTAAAAATGAGCTGTTTTAACATTCATGCACGAGTAATAATCTAATGATTTATGATCATTTAAGAAAATATTTTCTTTATTGAGTAGTTTTACTTTTAATACTTTATGTAGATTGTCCTGATTATACGTAAATACTTTTAATTAAGTAACATTTTCAATGGACTTTTAATAGTAATGGAATAGTTTTTTACAGTGTGTTATTAAGTAATTTTACTTGAGTAAAGGATCCGAATGCTTCCTCGACCTCTGCTTAACAATTGGTGCTTTCAGACAGCAAGTGGTTGCCTTTAATGCTGCAGCTAACACCGATGTACTGAGTTTTAAATCGGCTACGTCTGATTCTACCAGCCTGTACACAACAGGCTGCTGCTTCCAGCCTAGTAGAATCTCATCACATAGCTAAAGAGAGCCGGTTGTATTTTAAAATACAGGAAATGGATAATATGACACAATTAATATAAGTCTAGTATACTGTTGTCATTGTCCATGCCCGGATAATCACAGCTGATGTTGCTTCAGTACTGTTCTTCTTGATATGTGTGTCACTGCTGGTGAAGAGATAAATCATTTAGGGAACTCAGACACCTAAAAAACCTGTATTATTTCCATTTGCTGTAGTTTCTGTGGTTGCCATGGTCACACAGTGAACCGCATGGGCAAAAAGTTGAACCATCATAAACTAGGAATGCACCGACAAACAGCCAAATAATCAGATACACTCTGTAGCCTAGTCATGTTTTCATCTTCGGACCAAGTAACAACATTACTGTGCTCTGTAATTATAAAATAGGTTGCATTTTTATACTATTTTATGTGTACTATTTATTTAGTAAGTCCTTCTTAAACACAGAATTGTTACCAACTTATTCCCTAACTTGCCATCATGTCCAGTTCTACATACATACACCAGGATGTACAAAATATTGACACTGTAATTTGCAGGCTGTATTTTTTGTAATGGGATATACCACAGCGACAAGCCGTAATGTATTTTGAAAAAGGATGGCTGACTTGAGTTTTTTCTCAACTGGAAAAACTAGTTCTCCTGCTGTTGTTATTGTTCAAAGTCTACATAATGTGAGTGTGCGTGCAACAAGTCTGGGCAACTTCTGTGGGGAACGTTGAAAATAATTCTGAAAATGGAAAAACATTAACTGAGGCTAAAATAGGAGAGTGAGGCAGAGGTTAGAGGAAAACAGCAAACATAAATTATAGCTCTGGATCGCAAATGACCTCCTAGACAGCATTAAACATCACAGATTGATGATACATGAGAGGAGTAATTTTGTTATAAAGGCTGTTGGTTTATATCCACCTGAGTGGGCTGTTTCTAGTGAGGGTGTCAGTCTGTCTGTGCCCTGCAGCCTTGGACAACACTAGTGATTTTAATTGGTCTCTCTGTCAGAGAATCAAAATGCAAAGCCTTCTCTCAGCCCTTTAATTCTCGGCTGATTTGCAGGAGCAAATGCTTAAAGAAGTTCCACTTTTTTTATAAAGTCATAAGATGTAAATGAGCAAGTACAGGATGAATGTGTCATCGCAGACATTTCCTTATTAGATGAAAAATTGGTTTTGGTGCATATTTTGCTGAACAACGTCAGGGATTGGGTGGAAACAAATCAGCTCCTTAATTGTGTTTTTTTTTATTTGTTCATTAATATTTCCTCAAAGAGCAACACAAAAACCATCAGATCACCTCGATAAAGTAAAATAAATAAGACATAAAATATTAAATGCAATAGTTTCAGTATGCTTGAAGGTTAACCTCGGGCTGATAGTGTTCATTTTTTATAAGATGTGTTGTTTGCCGTTGACTCATCACAAGTGAGTGAATGAGAGATGAATGCGGAAGCAGTGGCTGGTGATTCATTACTCTGGAAATTTGATGGACTTGCTCACAAGCACATCATTGTTGCTCTAAAGCCTCTGGAAATAGAGGTCTCCTCACTGAATTGGAGAGGGTACTGGTTGTCAGGATTCAGGGAAGGCCGGGGAGCCGACCTCTGACCCCTGTAAGAGGAATGTGGCCGGTGTCTGCAAGTTTGTTAGGAGGGGAAAAAAGTGCCAGAAGGCCATGTGGGGGCTTGAGTAGTTAAACCGCCCCTCCAAGCAGAAATATTACCCTGGGGATTGTATACTGGAGATAATATCACATCAGGGAACTTGTGATTTGTTTATAGTCTTGGTCATGATTCTTACAAGGTCACAATAACATTTCACTCAGTAACGTGCTATTGACAGACAGCGTTAACACTACAGTAAGGTCAGGTTGGACAAGAAACACTAATCATGACATAATGACGTTTGTCACTACAACCCAGACTTTTGCACAAAAATAGAAAAAATAACTAAAAATGAAGGTGAGCCCACCTAGAGCGTCTGTTTCAAACCTTGTATTACATTCAAAAAAATTGTTTAAGATAATAAGTCAGATTTCATCCATCGCTTTTCCAACCAACTTCATATGAAACCATGCCCACTTCCGTACAACAAAAGCTTTTCAAAACGTATATGCTCTTGCAAATGAGTAGAATATAAAAGTAATTTCTCGGAGACAGCTGTGTTTGAAGCAGTAAGCCAGTGATTTAGTCTGGCACTTCTATAAAGTTGTGGCATAGATGTTGAAAAAGGGTAAAAATTTATAGCGAGATAACCTGACTTTTAGTCCCCAGTACAGGTCAGGCTCCAAAAACAGTTGATGCAACGTAGCATCTTACATTAGACTCTTTAGAAAGCTGTTCAAAGCTCTCTCTAATAATTCACAGGTTGTGTTCTCCCTGTGAGAAATAAACTTATCTTGATGTGTAAAATTGGAGCCCCTTTAAGCATAATAAAAGACTGGGGATGGGTTTTACCCTCCGATCAGCAATAAAGCTGGTGAGTGAAATGTTTAGCTCATAACAAATGTCACTGATAGCCAAAACTCTGAAAACAATTATCCATTTTTAATGAGTGATATGATGATTAGCAAGTAGAAAGCACATTTAAGAAAAAGCAAATTGGTCAAAGCTATGTTAAGATGTTTAAACCTGTTGGAGGAATTGTAGTACACACATACTTTTAAACAGTATACATCAAGTACTATTTTCACCTAACTCTATGAGTGAAAGGACAAATACAGATTAAGGATTACCGAGGTATTTTGCAAAAGATTATTAGAGGCAGCCACCGGTGTCTTTTAGGAATGTGAACAGGCCATTATGCTGTCCACGTATCAGAGAAGATTTATGGTTTGTTGTCCTCATGGCAGTTGCTGAGGCTGCTGGAAGATGAATGAAATGTGACTTGTTTCTGTAGAAAAGGGACACCAGGATACACAGAGAAGAAGATTTTAAGAGGTTGTCTAATTAGAGATGGATCAAGGTAGCCCTACTCATTATCAATACATACACACACCCGACGTGAAAACAGGGTTGACATCGGAGAGTAATTGCATTACCTCTCACCTGTATCCCCTATGCACTGCAATACAAAGAAAGCAAAATGCAATAGTGGGGGCCACTTAAATGTAACACGCATTTAAAGGAAAATACTTGTATTATTGAATTTTAAAGGTCACTTATTGTGCCATGTAGTTTAGATTACTGCTGACTATTATCCAAAGTGAGTTTGGATGTCTGAATTTGTTTTTACTACTTTTCAGGCAATTTTTGTTTTCCATTTATCCTAAAATGGGAACTGATAGTCTCAGTCTGAGAGTTTATGACTGATAATCATCTGCAGGGAAAAACTGCAATGATAAGCTATGTGCTGTTCAAATCAGTTCAGAATATGACTAGAATATGATGTGAATTTGTTCAGCATATGTTCAGCATAGGTCTGCAACTAATGATTAGGCCTATTTTACATAGGAATTAATCTACTGAAGTCAAAAGTGATGATCTAAAAATGCTTGTTTGTCCAACCATCAGTCCAAACCCCATAAATAGTCAGTTTACGCTCACATAAGACAGGCTGTAATTCAGCTTGAGCTAAATAGGCTGCTACTGTTAGCATGCTAACATGCTTACAATGTGTTATGATTAGCTATATTACTAGACATTACATTACAAAAACTATAAAGTCAACAACTTTGATAACACACCCAAACATCAAGCAAGCCCAACAACACAAGACATAACAAGCCAGCTAAAAAGTAATTTTTCAGGTTACTTGTCCAACAGCAAGAAGGCCAGCTCAGCATCTGTCCTGCATCTTTCAGCTCTTTTAGCTCACACCAAGTAAATATTTACTCTTGTCCGGTCTCTTGCTCAGTCACTCTCTTTTACTCTTCCTCGCTTCCTCTGACATCTTCTTCAGCCTCTCGCCATAGATGTTACATAGTGCCAATACAAGGACGTGAAATTTCATGGCAATTTATCCAGTAGTTGTTGAAATATTTCACTCTAGACCAAATTGATGGACCCACCAGCTGACTGACAATGCTATCTCTAAACCCACCAAGCACTGCTAAAAAGCTTTAAATCCTCACAGTAAAAATGCTGGACAGCAAATGTCTGAAGTGAAAAATAACAAAGATAATTGATTATCAAAATGGTGGCCAACGGATTTTCGATCTACTAATCAATTAATTCACAAATTGTCAACATGTCAAATGTCAGAGATCAGTGTGACTGTCCGTAAAAGCACCAATAGTAATTTTTCAATGCAAAAAGTTGTTAGAAACACACCATGCAAACACATCACTGACAAAATCAGAGAAGGCAAGTTGTTCACGATGATAGATTACCTGTCCAGAACAAGTTTCAAATCTCTGTAAGCGGGTTTTAACTGTGCACAAAAATGAACAAAAAATAATGGCTAGCTGGAAGATAGGAAATCAATCTGCAAACATATGGTTTTCTCTGGAATGTAAAGCATACATGATTTGTAATGGGATGAAAGATGCAAAATTCCCATTACGATCCTTTCAAGGCCTCTGTGATAACATGGTGTGTGCGGGAGAAAGTCATTCAGCACCAGTAACATTAGCCCTGATGTTAAATATTTTGCTGTGTGCTTGCTTGGAGGCGTGGCAGGTAGGTGTAAGCAGCCCATTAACCATGAGAGCCCAACCTCGCTAGAGACAGCTAATCTTGTTTTACTTTGCAAATGCATTTGCTTGCACTTAATTGCAGCAGCAAGCAGTCTCTGAGTGGATCAAAATACAAATTTGAGTGATTGTTTGGACTGCTGTTGACCTATCATACATTCTAGGGTTAATCTGGCTAAATTACCGACTAATAAATTCAATTTTGAAAACGTGGTTGTTACAGAAATACCTGATGATGTAAGTCAGGGACAAAGCAGAGGTTTACATTAAGCAGTTGTAATGGGCAGTGCAAAGGCATGCACAGCTTTTCGTGGGTACCTCCAAATACCTTTAACTATAGGACTGTTGAATCTTTTTTTAGAGCTGAATGGACTCTGGTGTTTGCATGGTTGACTCAGACACTGCAGAAACTTTCTCTGCAGTGCATGATAAGCTGTACCTCCTGATACAGCCTGACAGCAGCCCGACAAGCTAATAATGGTTCACTGAGACACATTTCCTTAAATGTTTTCCATTTCAGTAACAGGCTTGTTCTTAAATGGCAAGTGCAGAATGAATTAGTGTGACTGAAATTTTTATATAATGAGCATTAAATATCTAGACACTGTGCATATGACAGCACGTGTATTCTAAAATATGATTTGATATGCTGCACTAATAAATATTTATAATGGATCAAATGTGGAACGTGAAAGGTGTCATTCATGGTGCTGAAGTATCACCGAAAGTATCACCCTATTCTGCAGTTTCTCTCAGCTCTGCAGAGCATTGTAGTGTCTTTCAGGATATTGTTTTGGTTTACCAGCTGGAGTGCTGGGCATGTCAATTAAAATGTGTCTGTGGTGACAGTACATTCATTGAAAAGTTCCCAATTTTAAAACTTGGTTTTACTTATGTAACTCTGAGTGGAAGGGAATCCAATCAATGGTTGTTCATCAAATATAATATTTTGTCATGTAGAATTTTAACCACTGGCTAAATTAACTGCTTAGAAATTACAGGCATGCATCATAATCCCCAAAGTGTTTCCAACAAGCACCATCTGTGTCTAGAATTATCAGGTTTAACTGCCACTTGCTTTACTTTTTAAAAGGTTATTTCGAGTCAGCCTCAGTAATAAGAAGTCAGGAAATGCGGAGCTGTCTCAACAGAGCAGGTTTGGGCTGAATGGCACAGCTAGCTAATCTCCATATGAAATGCACACAACAAAGAGGAAAATTAGCTGCAAAGAGTAATTGTTTAGAATGAGGCATGGAGAAAGTAAGCACGAGAGAGGAAAGAAAGCAACGAAGGGACACGTCAGCTTAGTCAAGTAATGAACTACCCTGTAAATGTCCCACCAGTCTAAACACAGGAGCTGTTTTTGCCCAAAGGTATATAATAAAAACAAATCCATAGTCAGTGGTTAGCAGAATTAATTCAATGTTGACTTCAGGACCAAATTGAAGAGTTGAAAATACAGAATCAAACCTGTAGTATTTCAATCATACTTGCATGAATACAGAACTGTTTTAAGCCCTCATGTCTATTAAATCCTAGCATTTAATGCCATAAATCAGGGATTTTCAAAGGGCCTCCCCCAAGACAAAGCCTGGGAAAAGGCATAGTCCCCCACCTGAGTTGCTTAGTTTCGCTCAATTCCTGGATGATCATGACTATGTAATATGATCACATAGACTCTCTGAGGCAAAATAGCCTAATATTGCTGTTTGACATAACTTCAAACTACACCAAATACATAAAACAGGTCTGTCCTGAGGCATTTATTAGTTTCTGATTCTGGGAAAGTTGGAAAAACAGTAAAAATCCCCAAAACGGCTGTATCTCGAACTATCTCTTCAACCAAATCCCATGCATTTAAGCTATCTGATCTCCTTTTGAACTTATTTAATGATTAATGTATATTTCTTTCCCTTCCATTCACTGAGCCTCCCCTGAAACTGTTTGGCCCCACCTCCCACTTTAAAACCCGTGTTCCTTGTCATTGGAATCATTTGCTCTTAATACTTTTTATCATCATCTAATAACATCCATGAAAGACATTAATCAAAACAACACAATGTTACTAAAAGTGCCAACACAAGTCAGTATACCTAAGGCATTACACGGTCACTTAAATATAAACTTAAACAACAGGTCAAACATGTAAACTGAACACATACAGAAACACGTTTTAGATGTGTGCTGTTTATGTAATTCATGACACAGCCTCAGGCAGGTTTCAGAGTCATTTGCATTCTTTCAGTCCTAGAATGAAACAATGCCAAACACTGTAGCCTCCTCTACTGTGAGGCTACAACAGCAGCCAGCTCTGCACCACCCGGCTGTCTTTCTCTGGAGATGAAGCTGCATTGTCATGAACACGGTATGAGGTAAAGGGAAACTGGTTAGAAACAGAGCTGATTGTTATGGTAAATTCTGTTTGTTTGGAGGTGTGGTGTAAATGTAGGTGTGGCTAATTGCACTATGTTCTCGTAGGTCACCACTAGTGAGTATAAACTGTATGGCTTGTTATTCAGAGCCAGAGGGCGTTAAAGAGATAACGTCAGCCTTGGCTGGGCTAACAAAATAACCACTGGTCCTGCCCCAGACTGGTATTAAACCTTTAGGGCAAAGACGCTCCAATCCCTCCACATTCCGGAGTCAGGGGGCTTTAGTCGTCCCTCCTCTGCAGTGCAACTGCCTGTGTTTAAACAGTATTAATCAGATCTGTGAGTTGGACTGTTGAGAGCAGGGCAGGATCCGCATTGTTGCCTTAGACAATGACCGCCTTCACAGCAGCTTTGTGAGATGACACCTGTAAGGTGCTTCTTTCAACACCCTGCAAACAAGGTATAAGGAAGTCAGTAAGTAGGCAAACATTATTTATGTGGCAGGAGTTAAAGAGTGCTCTCCAGACAAAGGCCAAAGAAAGGACACCAAGATAGACAGACCCAAAAAATACAAAGGTATCTTCCCAAAATTGGAAGTGATTACAGTAAAAGGCTGTTTTTTAATTTGAAATCTAATATATTGTCTCATTAAAGCTGGAGTTACTGTTTCATTCATTCTTTGCCAAACAAATTCACACAATCCTGATTAAAGCCACATTTCCACTGCAGGAACCAACTACGTTACCACAGGTACCAGGGTCAAATTTTGTTCCAGGGTCTACTTAACCCTCCAAAAAGGCTACTAATGCTTCTCTCTTTTCCACAGTTGTTTGCAAACCAATAAATCACAATCAACAGTCAAATATCACACACAAGTCTTGCTGACGTTTGCCGAGATTGTACGTCAGTATTATATTTACAGTTGCAGTCGCAATCGCAGTGTGTTTACAGCAAACAGCTGATTAAGTTATGATAAATACTGGGTCCGGAGTTGTTTTAGTCAGGAAGTTACACAGAGCCGAAGTCGGTTTCTTCTTCTCCAAACAGATGGAGCAACAGGTGATACAGCAAGTTAAAAATCTTATTCCTCTGACTCTCATTCGAACACATATACGAGTGTTTCCCGCTCTTGAAATGTTTTAATGACCTGAACTGTTTGTGTTTCTTTTAGGGCTGACCCAGAATAGTCGTAGATTCAATGTTTGATGGGCGGAGCCTGATTCGACTGTCAATCTCACAGTCGCAGCTTCGCAGCGAAACAAGGATCATTCCCTTAATCCTTGATGCAAAATGGGGGTGCTGAACTTCTGATTTTAGATAGAACTACCAGTTTTCTCCCAATCAGTTAATATACAGCCTGTTACAATATACATTTCAACATTTAATGCTCATGACATGACACAAAATGACACAAAACTCTGCACAAGACCGGTGAATGGCAGGTGAGAGAGAGAGAGAAAAGGGTCTTCAAAAAGACTCAGTTTAGCAGGAACAGTGTAAGTTACAGTGTAAGTTCAATGAATAGAGACAGCAGCTCTGCAGCTTCTCAAGACTAAAGCGGAGCTACTATGTGTACCCCTGCTCATGGATAATGTTTACTAATAATGATGCATGTGCATTGCTTTGTACGGCATATAAGTCGAAGTCAGCTGGTGAATTTGTCTAATCTTCACAGGTCTTTAGACCATTATGGAAACGCACATAACAATGGGCTGAAGGAACATGCTAGTTCCTTGATAGGAGATCCGGGGACTTAAAAGTCCTGGGTACTTTTGGTGGAAACGCAGCTCAATCTATCTCCGCCAGGTAAATCTCTCCGCAGTTTGCAGAATACCAGAGTTTCCATCTGGTGTCTGTGGTGACATTCCCACACTGGCGAACTGGTAGTGATGTGTTTTATGCTAACCAGCAGTGACTGGTTTGTCAGAGCTGAAGAGGGAGCAACGATTGTGACAACAGCAACTCAGTATGGCAGAGCCTATTCGTCATAAGCACTTGCCGAGAATGTTGAGTGAGTTAGGGTCGCTGTCTGAACAGGGAGACAAAAGACTTAAGTTTAATTTGCTGCCATTCTTACAGTTTAAAATCATCAGGTCATGCAAAATACTGTAATTTAACTCTGTCTGTGAAGTAACTGCTTCATTGTTTGGTTTCAGGTCCTGGCATTTCAAACTAACTGATTTGATCACTGCAGGATGTGAAAGATGCTTCATCTGTAATTGTTTTGCAAGGGATTCACTTAAGACATCTAGCAAACATCCAGCAATCAGAAAAGTCACAGGAGAAATCAACCACAGTTGATAGCGATAGAGTTATTTGGGATCACAGAAATCTGGTAACTGCAATTTGATTAAGAACAAAAACAATGTACAGCATTTCTGTTTTGCCACTGAGGAACTTGATGCAATCAATGCATACAGCAAAAAAATAAAATAAAATAAAATATCAAGAGTAGCATGAATGTTTGTATTTGTGTGTGACTGTCACCAACTGGGACTTGCACAAGGCTCATGAGCAGTAGTGCATTCAGAAATCTGACACCCCCTCAGAATAAAAGACAAGTCCTACTCTCTGTTGGAGATGAGCATAAATACAGAGAAGGTTATGGAGCTACAGATGTTTATTTTTTTCACTGCAAACTAGCTTCAGTGGAGATGAATGCAGGCTATTTTGGACACGGCCCCATATTTATTTCATGCCAAACTGGAATAAATCAAGAGATGGCTCGATCAACAGTGGCAATGAGAAGATAAAAGCATCCACCTCCAGCTTTTAGGTAGAGATTTGAACTAATAAAACAGACTAAAAGGGATAGGCTTCTTATATTATATAACAATGGCTCCAATGACTGTGTAATGTGAAATGTATTGCTCGTAGAGATGGACCGGATGATAATTATCTCTCAACACTGCAGTTCCCCTCAGGTGTGCGGAGCTTTTAAGTGGCTTTCATGTCATTGTTTTGTTTTTTACAACCAGCGACTTTACTCTTTTGGTTCACTCTTAACACTCTCATCAACTTGTTTTCGGCAACAACAAAAAACCTCCATTGAGCAACTACTTCATACCCAGCACGATACAGCAGGCAGACAAAGTTTGCAGCTAGTTGGTGAACATAGTGGAACATCTACCTGCTAAAGGATCAGATATCTCTAATATGAGTTTGTGGAGGACAAAACAGAGCTAGAATGAGAGTGAAGAACTCCAAATGAATGACAGCATTCTCTTCGTATCTGTTGGATGTGTAAATAAGCAACTAATATATGCGTACACTTTTGCATAGTTAGCTGAAAAGATCTCTTGTCATAATTTTAGCTTTGCTAACATTAAACTTATCTGTAAATGCCATCATAACCAGGCTTCCCAGGTGCTCAGTGACAAGGGGAAACCTCTTGGGGGTTTCTAGCACAGTTACTCGGGGGCGTCTACGGGGGAATTGTGGGGTGCCATTATGTAAAATGTTTTTTCTCTATTTGTGGAACTGCTTACAAATGTTAAAGTTTAACAGTTTGTCAGGATCCAATATGTAGTCATATGCACAGGTGCTTTCTGTTTTTTTGGGTTTTGTGTGATTTAGCCGTTTTGTAATTGTTTCCCCATTTTGTTGTGTGTATTCATATAAAGTACTAACTAGCTTAGGCTATAAATATAAATGCTGTAGTATGTGGAATGTGTCTATTCTATGTTAAATAAACTAATAAATATATTTCAGTCACAACAATCAATTACTATAGGTATTTGTGTTCCAAACTCTCAAAACCTTGTGTGGTGACACATTTCCAAACAGCAAAATGAGAGCAGGATTATTGTAATGAATGCAAAGCTCAGAAACAGAACATACAGGCCTCTGTAACTTAAAGGAAGACTTCTTCTTCTCCTACACCCTACACAGCTACATACAAACAGATCATAAATGGCACCATTTAATTCAGTTGTTGTGGGAGAAAAAAAAAAGTTCATCTTTTATATTTGATTACTTTGTCGTCTGCTTGATATTCTTGACATGCCCTTTTCACTCCAATATATCAAGAGATCGTATCTCACTTCAGCTGGTATCTACCCCTTCGGCTTTAAAGATTATCCAGCGAACAGAATGTCAACCTGCTTTCACCACTGTATTGTAAAAAAGGAAAAAAGAGAGAGAGAAAAAATCAGCTCCAAATGACAGACAAATTATTCCAACTACTTTGCCTTTGAAATCCCTGCATGGCGAGAAGTTTAATTCTAGTTGCAGAATTGCCATAATATGACTTATCTTTTGTTTAAGAGTTAATTTCATGGAACATTTGGGTGTTGTGCGTCATTATGAGAAAGTAGCAGAAGATGTATTCCCAAAATATTCACTGCCATATTAAAGAGGGATAACAATCTGCCATTTGTGTTTATTCTGGGTTGTTGCTCAAAGCATCAGCCTGCAGCAGGCGGCATTTAAGTACTGCTGATTCCACCGGCAATGAGCTGCCATTAACTGACAAACCAACAAATAGTTTCAGGCTCAGGTGAGAAATAAACAATACTGACAGCTGACAGATGCCTGAGTTGTAGCAGACTGGCCTACATCTTCATGAATAATTTCTCTGCCTTTTATGTTGCCAATGAATTACATTTATGCATTCACAACCAGGTAATTTGGGAAAACAGACACAACCAACGGCCAAACCTGCCAGACTGGTTTGAATATATCACACACCAACAGCTGCATCCAACGCAGAACGCTGGCAGAGACAGGCTGTAAACATTTCACCTGTAATACATTTGAACTTTATTTTTCCCTACGCCCCCGGTGCAACTGATTCACCCACACAGATTTTATCCAAAATCAGGTGGTTTTCTTGCCTTTGATGTGAATTCCAAAGACAATCCTTGTTACTTGATTTAATGCTGTCACTTAATACCGGGTCTCCCTATTGGGCATGAAAGAGTAGAGTCACAGACATCTGCTCAACAACATGACAAGTATAAATACGTTTTTGTCCAAATCTTCACTGTTGATCAAGTGATGATTTGAAGTCTTTCAACACTTGCATAGAAAAGTTCCCTTTCTACGGTACGGTATAAATGTAATGTGTGTGTGAGTGTAATTTCCTCTTTAGAAGACATACATCATATGTTGAATGATCATCAAATACAATATAAGAAAGCAGAAACAGCAGTATTTATTCAACACTTTTCACTCTTCACTCTGCTTCTACTACTTGTGAGAAACTAAACGTTCTCTGTAGCATCTTTCCAACAGGTCACAGGCCTGTAGGAATCACTTCCTTTCACCAAGCACAATGGTTTCACAAGGAATTTGTCTCAGTAAATTTGCACTGACATGCTGCCACGCAGTTCCACAATACAGGATTAACTGACTGCATGCACGATGAAAACCTCACACATGGAGAAACGACATAGTATGACATTAAACTACAGGGTACAATTACATGTTAAAATGTGTGTTTCATTTTCAATTGCTTTAATGAGTTCAAAACCACTTTTTCTGTAATTTAGGCCAGTGTGGCAAAACAACTTATTATACTAAGTTTTGTATTTTAATGCAATATCATAGCACTCTCTTACTGACATTCACTCCGTTCTTCTCTATTCAAACTGCTACTGGTCTACTATTAATAGATTTGATAATAGAATGCTAAATAACAGTGAACACCAGAGAAAGAATGGATTAAATAAAAGCAAATGCCAGCCAAAGGCATTAAAGCATCAGTCAACATTGTTGTGATAACACTGCAAAGCTCAATGTATCGACACGCTTTTAACCTCTTAGGACATCAGATTTTAACCTGTTGAGAAGCAAACAATTGCTGTGTCAAAAACGAAAGCTGCTATAATCACTATTTTTATATTAACAATGGATCAAATGACTACGTGCCTGGCACCGAATGACAAAAGTTAACAACTAGCTGGTGCGCATGGTGGAGCATTTAGCAGTGAAAGAGCCAGATATTTCCCTCAGGAGTTGGTGGAGAACAAAAACAGAGCTGAAGTAAAATTAAAGATTGGACTCACAAGGTGGCCAAAAAAAGAAAGGATTTTGGAAAGCTGGATTTGTAACACATTTGTCATATCAACTTTTTAAGCTTACAATACATAAACTTTGTATTCCTTGTGTTTATTATGGTGTTCTTTACCCCCAAGTGGCCATAAAATATCAGGTAATGCAGCTTCACACACGATAACATGGACAAGAAACTAAGTTGTCAGAATGATATCCCTTAGTACGGTAATAAACACCATCTATCATTAGCTCTCACTCAAATTAAACAACAGTTTACAATTAAATATTCCAAACATTGTGCGCATGCTAAATATTGTTGGCACAGTTGTCCTTTTAGACCACAAGGAACTTGGCAACATAAGACAGGCCATTTGGTGTTCTCATTTGTTTTACTGTTGCTATCAGGAAGCAGTTTCTATTGATCGACTTTAATAGAAGTGAGGTATGAGTGGCAAGAGGAGCTCCAACAAAGAGATCCATTCTCCTTTTCTTTGTGTAAATGCGAGGATTAGTTGGGGGGAAAAGTTAGGCTCTACAGAGAACAATGAAATCAATAAAACACAGACTCCTCACAGAAAGAGAGGTAACTCTGCATCGACTACAGGCTGCTCACACACTCAATCAGATTAACTAATGAAGCAATTATCGATCCAAAGTGGGGCTGGTGGTCGGCACAGGACTGGCCATTAAGTGGATATTCCCCTCCCTTGGCCATGCTGAAAATGTCAGGGTCACTATGTTGGCTGCTTGACACAGTTTACTGAAGCCCAATCTGTAGTAGACTAATCACTTGTCTGCATCCCAGGAGAAGTTGCGAAAGGGCCAGCACCTCCACGGGACAGGGAAGAAATCTGATTTTCACAAAGCTTGGAGAGGAGCCATATTAATGTGCCATATTTGCTGCCTCAAATGGGTGTAAATGAAGGAATGCAAAAGAGAACTGACCACTGCAGAGCTGCAAATGAGCAGCATCCTGTTCAGTCTGTAACCCATGCTGCACTGCCGGTTCTGGTTATTGGTGTTGTTGCAGTCATTCTGACAAAGCTGAATTTAATTATTTTTATACTTGAAACACACCTATGATAATTAGGGTAGACCTGCAACATCAGCCAGTGGGGGAAGAGAAAAGACATCCTGTCTGCAGCATCCCTGAATGTCAAAAATGTGTACTTTCATTGCCTGAGTCCATAGCAACGCAGGGTTGTTTGTTTCCATGCTCATAGCAGGAGCAGTGTCACAAGATGTCTCACAAGATGTCAAAATAGGAGCGCTCATTCTTTCATCAAACGAAAGACAGCAGGAGTCGGTACAGTTCCTCCAGTATAACATGATATATTGTAATTCATTAGTCTGTGTGTAATCTCCTTCTCCAGTCATGGTGACTGACTGAAAATGCTCTCCTGTGAATATGAAATTAACCTGAGCTACAGCTCCATTTATTCCGCTAAAAAGAAACAGCATGACATGAAGTTTTAGCAGGGTAAGGGTCGATTTGCTTTGTCTTTTGTTTTGTTTTTTGGTTACATGAATTTTGGGAGTTATGCTGCTTCTGTTGTTTGGTGTTTTTCAACATTTAGTCCTTGACCAGCCTCACCTAAAATCCCAATTATGACCGAGATGTTATTGTTTGGTAATTGAACACCCCGCTTCAGGCTTGGTCATCAGTCAGTCTCATTCACTTTCACCCACACGGAAAAAAGCAAATAGTTCTTTTTTTCTCTCTGCGCACTGAGGCAGGCAAAATATTGCTTTGCGGTTAACTTCTAATCAAATTGCATTAGGTTTTCACAGCCTGTGCCTTCACTCCATTTGCACAAACCATCACAGACCTACACGCATTTCACACCCAGGGTGAGGAATACTTACTTCTTCACTCCGATAGATTTCTCCACCAGCCCAACAACACGCACTGTGCGCACACGCAGACACACACGTTTTTGTGATCAGACAAGCATGATCATGCAGTTACAGCACAGTGGTACATCATTTTATTTGCAGCAAGTGTGGTTTTAATGACATTTTACATGCTCTGATGTTATTTTTACCAACTTCTGAAATGGACTCGGTGAAACTGTCACTGTTTTGCAGCGTGGCACTTTTTGCAGAAAACTGCCCTCATCTATAGTCAGAATCCATTTGTCATCACAAGGAAAACCTGGCTTGAAACCATGACACTCCATGCAAGTAAATAAAGACAACTACTGACATTCCACAGAGTTAAAATTTAGTATAAGTGTAGAGCAGTAAAAGCTCTCTCAGTGCCAAAGCACTCACATTAATTCTAATTATTAGCATAGTCATTATATGGATATTAATTATTGTGGTGCTGCTCTTGAATGGGCTCAGTGAAATAATTGAAAAGTAAGGAGATATGATAGATGATTTTAATCATTAATAATGGCTAAATTATTTATGTAGAAATGTTTTTCATTATAATTAACCTTGGACCCACACCCTATAGCCGGCTTTACCATGAGTCTTTTGTCCTCAGGCACAGTGTCGTTTCCTGCATGAAACTAGTCTAAGGCGGGGGCTGATTGAAAGTATACCTCAGTATACGTACATGTAGGTGTGTGTGTGTTTGAGAGAGAGTGCATGCTGAAGGCAGCAGTGGAAAATTACATGTACATTTATTCAAGTACAGCAGTTAAGTACAGTTTTGAGCTTTTGGCACTTTTACTACATTCCAGATTAAGACATTGTGCTGTTTACTTCACAATATTTATGTGATGGCTGTCCTTACAAGTTACTTTGCAGATTCAGATTTCCCATTGTGATAAGCTCATAAAATGTCACTGTTAAAAATAACAAATAAATAAATAATACATCTACAGTAAATGTCAACTTTTCAGGAACTCTCAAAAACAGCCTCACGTATCTTAATGGCGCACTACATTTTTGACATTGAACTAACATTGTATTGAGAAGGAATGCTATCTCGCCCGACCGCTGAAAATCATGTGTGTGGGTTTCATTATTAATCCATTTAGAGTATTTAAACACATACAGAACAGTCTTTTGATACTTGATTGAAATAATTAGGCAATTCAGCAATTACTTGATGGACATTCACAATCTGCAACTGTATATTTCAGACTAATTGAAATTGTCACCTTGGGCTCTGTGACATTGTGACGTTTAATAAACCAGCTTATTAATCAATTAATTGGGAAAATCATTGTCATAATTCAACTTCAATAGGTTTTTACCATTGTTTGAATACTTAACTAAATTTGTACTTTAAAGGTGAGTGACATTTTAAGTAGCCTACAGGTTGAGGATTAGGGTGTTTATTCCTCCACTGAGTAGAAGCATGAAACAAGTCTGTTGAGTACTGCTTGATTGAAGCCTTTTGTGTATATGTGTGTGCCTACATGTGTGTGCATGCATGCAGAGTGACACTGCATGTTGGAAAGAGAGAAGGAGGGGGTAGAAGCAGAAAAAGAGAGGAGTTGAAGATAAGAGTAAAGGGGGTGAGAGGGGGCAGAAGTAG
>JAPMOB010068711.1:0-19329 GCA_029875015.1 Lepomis gibbosus | reverse complement strand
ATGTAATCGCTACAGTTTATATCGAAACAGATGATTTTTGTAGATAATTCAAACGTAACTTTATTTTAGACACAGTAAAAATAAGAAAATGCAGTAGGAGGACAAACCACAGAGACACTATCGCCGTTCACAAGTCCACAGTGATTAAAACACATGCCGACATTTGTCTGCATGTTTCCAAAACACTGGCCAATGATAATGCGGTTTTAATTAGGCTATGCTACTTAAATCATTGGCTCCCTGTTATAGAGCAGCAAGTGGTTATAGCGCCGTGTTAGTCATATAAATAGCATTATTTATTATTTAGGCTGTTTTAATTCATGTGTAGTGGCTGAGATCTGAAGCGCGGTTTGAGTAGGAATCGTTAATCACATGTATGCTGACAACATTAATGTAATTTGTACTGTAAACACATTTTTCTATGGCCTTACATATTTATACTGTGCATTAATTGTGATTAACGTGGATTTCCAAGAAGCTTATTCATGATGTTTTACATGATGGTGGAAGGTGCATTTACTCAAGAACTGTACACACATTTTAAGAAACTTGAACTTTAAGTCCACTATACTTTTTATTCCACTAAATTTATTTAACTATAGCTACTTGTCAGATTTTACATAAAACGTGCGTTGTGATGCAGTGTTATTGATTAAACTACAGTACAAAAATACTTAACAGTAGCCTCCACCAACTCAAAACACTGGTTACACAGTAACAGTGACAGAAATCCAATGATATAGTATATATTATAACAATAAGAGGACATTATGCTGCTTAATTTAATTAATTTTTAATTTTTTATAGTAAAGTTCTATATTAAATTCAGGGCTAGCATTGATGTATTGCTACTTTTACTTAATTCAAGGATCTTAATTCTCCCACGCTCACTGCATGTGGAAGAAAAAGTGTTTTATTAGGTTTTATAAACGGAAAAGATAGCGGAGAATCTCTAGTTTAACCACAAAGAATGATTCATCTTCAGGCAGTAATTCTTTACTACAGTAAACATGTATTAATCACGAGCCTCTGGTCTGTCGTGACCTTTTTCAACCGTATTAAACAATGTTGTAAAGACGTCAGGCATTTTATGAGATGCTCAGGTCAGCAAGGACCTCGTAAAGATTTTACTGTCATGTAGTGACTCAGTAAACCCAGGTGGAGATGGGAAGCAGGCTGCGTATTTGTGTGTACGGTGGGAAGCTGAACTTGAGTTAACACTTAGTTAACCAAACGTCTGATAAAAAAAAATTATCATACACTGTACTGTGGTGTTTCAATCAACAGGAAAGTGTTATGCAGTTAAAGACATGAGAATTCAGCAACTCTTACTGTAATTTATCTTGTGCAGTCACCAGAAAAAACATAAGCAGTTGCATAACAGAAGTTAAGCCCTTGCCATATGTGTCTGGTCGATAGAACTGAGCTGCTGGATATCGGCTGAACTTCAAAGGCAACCCTGGTGGCCTAAACCTTGGTAGGGTATCCTTTTGACACGCATGACCAACGTGGAGCAATTACTCTTCATCTAAGGAGTCAAATAGTTCACATTTGACATTTTGTTTACCATCTATAGCAGCCGAGATCACTGATATATTGATTTTTTAAACATTTATATATTATATTTAGGCTTTTTTTTGTTGGGTCTAACCAAGCAAATTCTCTCTGCTGCCAGTGCTGCTTACTACAGTATGTGATGCATTCAAGTTTAAATGAACAACTGCAGACGCCTCAGGCTATTTAAACCCTTTATGTGTTTCTCTCTGGTCCATCAGTAATCCTGTCTTCCCTCATATTCTCCTACAACACCCGACTTTCTTCATTGTAAACGTGTATTTCTACTACTACTTTCTACTTTCTGTATTCTGAACATTTAAATGCCTTCTGTTAAAACTGAAAACGGCAAACGGAGCTTACTACTTTTCTCCAGATACAGAATGAGTGAGACAAAAAGCACTCAAGGCATACTGTGATGTCTCACACACATTCACCTATAGCAATACAAGCAATTATTAAAAAGAACACACGTTATATTACATCATCCGTGAAAAATACATCACTTTAACCATCGGTGACACTGTGGGTTTTAGATAAAGATGACATTCCCAGTAATATTTACAATGTTTTGGGTCATCCATGTGTGTTTCTGTCATAAATATGTCTCTGACAGCGCTTAAAGGCAGCACAGCACTGCCAGCTGACAGAAGGTGAGAAGTAATTAGTTTGTCTGAATATTACCTATAGCAGTTTTACTCTTGGAAATAACTTTTTTTTCGTCGAGCAGGTGTACACAGCTCTACTTAACCTCTGAACCTATCATGACTGATTTATAGCATTGGACACAGCAGATAAACCCAACTTATTTCTGGTATGAAAAGGTCACAAGCAGGGTCACAAGTCCAACAGCATGTTAAATGCAATTCTTAGTGTGTTTTGACTTGACACTTTAGTTCAGAGGGCTTTCCCACCACCATGCCTTGAATTTCAGCAAAGAACATCTTGTTGGACAGCAACAGTAATATCTGCAAAATACTGTGTCCTGCACTATATCACTAATAATATCACAGTGACTGTGAAGCTGCACAGTTGAGCTCCACTTACAAATTTTTTTATTCACAATCTGCAAACCTTACCCCCTGTTGTCAGGGGAGACTGAAAGATTTAAAACCCGCTCTCCTTCAGGTTCTTTCAGGCCTGCGTGGCCTTTTAGCTGAGGACCTGAAGGAGCTGGTCGGTGCTGATTGAACCCAGAGTGATATAAACCTTCTCCATCCCTCTCCAGTTGTAACAGGGAGCCATTGTCCCTAATCCCCTCACTCCTGCCTCTCAGACTCAAACCAAATTTTACTTCAGGCAAGACCTGGCATCTGTCAGACAGCTCAAAGTTCGAGGGCTAATCTCAAGTTTTCCTTTCAGCGGACACGGCATATCATTAAAAGCCATACAGTAGCACTAGTGCTATGAGGAGCGTAATGAATGCAACCCTAGGGACTAAAAGACTTCTCTGGATCGTTTTAAATTATGCTCTATCATGCAATTAGGCCATGTTTCTGCGCTTCTGTAGTGCAAACTAGGCTGAATAAATTTGAGCTAATGGTGTTAGCCAAGCTAACGGTAAGCAAAGCTTAGTATTTATAAAAAGTATTTGTACAATCATTGTGCCACAGGTGCTGGGTTGCTTTTCAGTTGTGTCATGTGTATTTATTTGTGCCTAATTCATTTTTACTTGATTTTTTCACTTTAAACTATATAATCCACAGCCTTTGATACAGAGTATGCCGTGTACAGTATAGCACAGTGTGGTTATTCGGTCTGCAGCAAAGATGTGGCTTTCTATTTATTGGGGCATGCATAATGCAAAGAAAACAAGCATTTACAACCACACAGCCAGCACAATGCCTGGGGATAACACGTAAAATAGAGTCTGAGGCCTCTGAACTCATCGCTGATCCTAAACAAATCTACTGATCTCAACTCAGGGGCAAAACCAGGTCATCTGGTATTGAATTAATTGACTGACGTCTCAGTGAATCTAAGAAGAGCATTTGTTAGAGAGTGTTCTGCCTTGACTGTAACTGAAAAAGGGGATTGTCGTCAGTGAAATGGAAATAGTTAAAACAGTGATGAGGTTCTCATCAATCAAGTAATAATGTAACATTGGCTGTGTATGTTTAATAGAAGTCTGTTAATAATAACGTATCAAAACCCATAGAAAACATCTTGCAATCGGATACTGTTTTAAATCTTTAAATCAATCAAGTATCCTCTCATGTGGAAAGCCTTTGTAAATTATTCCTATATAGTGGCAAACAGAAAATGCCTCCTCCTAAAGTTTATTTGATCTGTGTTGAAATGATACATGTCACAGTAACATCATGTCCCGTTTGAAGTAATAAGCTGTCGGATAGTCTTAATGTAGTTCAAAGCTTTAGGCTAAGGGGAGTTCATGTTGGGGAGTTGTTCTCTATAGTATATGTTCGTCACTGACTTGTTAAATCCTCCTTTGGAGTCTGGAATGAAAATGTTGTTTTTGGCTGATGCCCATAGTTGCACCTGATTTAGAGATGTTTCAAAGGATTAACATGGCAGCTTAGAGGATATTTCTTGACTTCCTCAACAAAGTCAGTCTCATAATAAGGAATGTGTGTCCTCAATAGGCTTTCTTTATACCCACCGTAGCCTCTTGTATCTATTACCGCAGGCTGTAGTTTAACAGCTTTTCACTTTTTAGCAAACTATTGGATGGATTGTCATGACATTTTGTTCATACATCTTTGGTGAATCTCGTTAGTATTTACCTCAAAATGCTGCTGTGCCTATACAGTAAGTACAGCCTCATAGTCACTTGCATACAGCAATAGACCCTTAGTTTTATTATTAATTCCCAAAAAATAAATTTTAAGAAAATACCCATGTGCAGTCACCATTTTCTTATTGTTTAATAAATGCTCTTATAACAAAAGATATTTGCAGCACTGTAGGGGAGCCTGCATAGTACTGCCAATATCTCAAGTAATAATGTAGGAATTGTTAGTTTGATAATACAACACAAGACAGCCTTTAAAAGGCCCAAATAAGGACATTGTGGATGTGATTTACAAGTAACATTAATAGGCTTTTTTTCAAACAGGACATTTCTGAGATTGACGTTTCCGTTAGAGATGCATTACCACTTGCTGCATATACCTACAACAAGGCTCCACAATCCTGTTAAGTCCCGTATCTAAAGGTCTAACACTGGGCACTTTATTAATGGGGCAGTGAATCTATTTATCCAAGGAACTGATTTGGAATTAAAGGTCTAGAGGGGGACATTTCCTCCTTGAGCAGACCTGCTGTTGCGAAGGGGTCAAAGATAAAGACAATACAAATGCTGACTTGGCTTTACCAATGAATGACCCAGTGCATGACATAAAAAAAAAAAAGCGTTTGCCAAGCAAGGACTAATGGCTTAATACCCAGAGGGCAAAGGGGGCTTTGTTATTGAAACATAACTCATGTCCACATCAGAAGTAACAATGTTAACAGTCATGTTAGATGTCTTCCAGTCCTTTGTCCTGCATTTATTCAAATCTAGGGATGGATGCAGGCAGTTAAAGCTTAGCGTACACTGGTAGGGTTTCTTTAACGTTTAAATAATGAAGCAAGCTCACAGCATGAGCAGCACACAGAGCTAATCAATTTCATAGACTCATTACTTCTATGATTAGGACTATGATTAGATTTTCTTAACTCAATGCAACTATACAATAATTACATAGTACATCTTTTTAATTAGTTAAATAAGGTATATTCATTTAACATGTATTTTACCGTGGAGAAAATGAAGGCTATGAGAAAGACCTAGAGCTGCATTTCTCCAGTTCTTGTCACAGATGCTGAAAGATACACGGTCACAATGTGATGAGTCCTATCACTGGATTTATTTGACACAATCTCTGTGCTGTATTTCAGCCGCTGATGGTCTCTTCTCTCCCACAGTGTTTGCCCCCCCAAGAAGAAACGTGCATGAAGGTACTCTGGGCCAATGATGGAAGCCTGGCCAACAGTGGCCTGGGTCCTGATAATGACCAACATTGCTGACTGGCAGAAAACTGTCCAGTCACGGGACTTCACCTTGACAGACATCATCCTGCTGCATCCCTCAAGTAGGGGCATAAAATTACTATTTGCATAAAGTTTATTTTGAGTATAAAAACACTAACAGTATTCCCAGATGCCTTTGTTTTAGACACGCTACCCATTGCTGGTACCACATTAAGTGGCCTCGATTCAACTGGCTTTTGGTGCCCTGTTTTCCATGCAATTTAGCGACAGCGTACAAAATTGCCATGATGTAATATTCAATACAACATACACTTTAATAATAAACTACAGAGAGTATTATTACAGTTACTAGCTCCCAATGTCTGGCTAAACTATTTAAAAATGGTGGGTTTGTCCAGCTTGCTAGGAACCTCGACGGAAGTAGTACCAAAAAGAAACTACCAGATACCAGGTACCAGATGGAAAACCACAAAAGTCGGGCAGAGTAGAAGCAAGTTGAGCTGGTACCATCCGGTGGAAAAGAAATTCTAGTGGCGTAGCTCTTTGGACAATTCTACAGCATTCCACCACTTTGTTCCAGCCTAAAATATCTCAACAACTACTGGGTGATTTGCCATGAAATTTGGCACACACGTTAAAGTCCACCTTAGGGTAGCAAATGATTCAAAATAGGAAAGCTGGAGAAAATACCCATAAACTACAATGCTGTAACTGTGAAAGACTCCTGCTTCTATAGATAGGTGTTGACTCATGGACGCATGAAACATTTGTTCAAATCTGCCTCCAACAGTATCATGAAGATTTGAGAGCTTCAAAAGTGATCGAGATTTGTGTGGGTATGTGTTTGTCTTGTGAGTAAGAGGCTTTGTCCTGTGATTGAAAAGTGGCTGTTTGGAAAACAAATCTTTTATGTAAGAACTTGACAACATGTGTAACGTGGGTCATGAGAATTGTAAACAGTATTTTGTTACTGTCCTATACTGTGGGCTTAGTTTTAGTTTTAGTTAGCTTTTTTCTCCAAAAAACCACAAAGACAGTCCTAGCAGGCAGCAGATTTATTGCTATTCTTGCTGAGTCTCCAAACAAAACAAGTGTGATTGAGCAATCACAATAAATAAAACATGTGTGTTAACAGTGTTAATATACCAGCTACTTCACAGCCACAAGTTGGTAAGTTACAGTTTTCATTTTGTGTTTGTTTAAATTTAATTTAATTCATTCAATCCTTATTATTTTTCTGTCTTTATCTTATCATGCAACTTTTAAGCTGTCCACAACTTTTAGGACACATTTATGAGGCGCAGATTCCCGTGAGGTCAGGTTTTATGGCAAACCCATTTTAGAAATGCTCAAAGGTTCAATAAGCATATAACGAATATTAAAACACTAATCAAACCCTGACTGTCAGTATCAGACATCGTCACAAACTCAGAGAACTGAAGTGTGCCTGTCTGCCCTCCACAGCCACGCCTCATCCTGGTGCCTTCAAATGCTTCACATGTGAAGACGCTGCAGATAACTATGAGTGTAATCGCTGGGCAGCAGATGTTTACTGTCCAAAAGGTAAACCAGCCTTTTCTCATTTGCTTCTATGTGCGCAGCTAATGTGAACTTTACTTCCCCAAAGACTAGATTTGACTTCTGGTGATGTCATAGTTCCAGACAATAATGACTGAATGTGAAAAGAAGCATATAAGCATGGGAAAACCTCTTCTCTGCACATATTAAAATAAAATAAAATAGTGAGGGTTTAATGAGCAAGCTTTTCCGTAACTCCTGATTGTGTTGTTTAAAGGGCTGTAAACATGAATGCTAGCTAAATTGTTGATGAAATGTGGAGAAACCCAATATTATGCCCAACATACAGTCACAATAAACACATTGAGTGCTGTTATAGTACTGGTATGGATCAGTCTCATCACATCAGAACTGAAAGTAGTACAATAATCCAGAAATTAAGCTGTGCCATGTTTTCCAGATGCGAGATACTGCTACACGCGCCACATGATGGATAGCCAAGGAGACAGTGTGTCTGTGACCAAGCGCTGTGTGACCTTGAAGGACTGTCTGTTTACTGGTTGTGCTGATGTCACTGATAATGGCTTTCAGGTGTGCGGAGCCTTTATATTAAACTGTGTGAATGTTCACAACCTGAACATCCTCTTGTTATGAAATATGTATTTAAAAATCATTGTATGCAATCAAGGGCCTATTCTTAACAATAAAATCTCACCCGTCAGGTGTGCTCGTCCTGCTGCGAGGGCAACATCTGTAACGTGTTGGTGCCAAGAAATGAGAGTAGCGCCGTTTTCTCCTCGACTTCTCCTCTGGTCGGCTCAAGCGGAAGGCCTCTTCCTGCAATGCTGAGCTACATCATCATCATCATAATCTGCATCTTCACAGCCGGGCATGTTTGAGAGGGAAACGCCGCATGAAAACAAAACACATAAACAACAACTTGATAAAGAACATAAGGACAGAAATTAGCTAACATTGATAAAAAAATGATACATATACAATTAATGTTTTGGTATTGTTTAACACAGCTGGTACATGTAGCATATCAGATCTGGAATTTGTGTTTACCGTATCCTGCTCAGATTAATTAAAGTAACTCCATAAGGATGTTTCAGAAACTGTCCAGAAAGTCGAGTCACAGAGAATTGCAATTTAAGTTGAGGTTTGAACAAACAGTAAACGTGTGTCAAAGCCTCTTAATATGACACCAAACCCATTTACATTGGGATTATTTTTTCTCCTGTCGGACAATATTTACATTTTGTTTAAACTTTATTAGGTAATTTATTTATGCTAAGTATCAGTACTAATATACGATTGTTATTGTTTAACCATGTTGTGTATTTTTGGAGGTTTTTTCAATTTGAAATTGCTGGTGAAATGGATTATCATCATGTTTTTGTATGTACTAAATATATGTATGTACTATTATGAGACTGTTTACATGGCTTTGTTGCACTCATTTCTTTGGTAGGGGCAGGGCCAGAGGGATGGCAAGGGGTGGCACAGATTCAGCACTACAGAAAGTGAGCTCCACTAAAACTAGCCATGGTATAGTTCACACACTGGTCAGAAGAGGATAGGTAGTTGGCTTATTCGTATCATGGATTGTTTGTGCATTGTACGAAGTGACTGTTAACATTTTAGAGTCACAAAACAACCACAAAGAGATGCAAAATGACTACAAAACAATCACAGACACTTATAACAACCAAAAACAGATGCACTCCAACCACAAAGAGACGAACAATGGTCAAAAATAGGACGGGTATGAGGGCCTTTTGCATGTCTGTGCCCGGGGGCTCCATTATCTTATAGTCTGTCCATAGCCATAGGCTATGTGGTGTAACAAATACCAGCTAGGGCCTAATCACTGAATATTATTTTAGGATATTTAAAGTTATTTCTTTGGCTTTCATTTATTACATTAAAGAAATATTTTTTTAATTGTAGTTTAACTAGGGCTTTAGGTTTTTATAACGTAAAATATTTCAAATCTCTTCTTTTTTAACTGTACATGTGCATGTATTTATGAATTTTAACTTGAGAAAGTCTGCTTTCTATGTGTTTTTGTTTTGTTTTTTAAGGTGCCAAATACGTTTATTATTCAGCGCATACATAAGACTGTTCCTGTGAGTACTGAGTGAGTGTGTTCTGTGCAGAATGTTCCACAGCGTTAATCGCGATGTTCTGGTTCATTATGATGAATTCTGCTCCAGAGTCACACTCATATCTACATAAAGTGAACAGATGTACTCAGATTTTCATGGCAAAAACTACTGAGAAATTAGATAAATGGAGGGAGTATCAGATTGTGCTTCACCTGAAGACACGGATAACGAGGTACGAAAGTCTGTTATGTTAGATCAGCTGTAGGGAATATGATCAAAAGTTAATGTAGTTAGTGTGGTAGCAAATTATGTTTGCTACACACTAATATCTGACCATTAGTTGTTGGATGCAGACAACAGATTTAATTAGGAGATGGTTTGTGAATTGTGGAATATGTAGGGACAGTCGCCATCCCAATGAGAAGTGTTGTGTTGGTTTGTAAAATATGCCTGGTTGTTTTTCTTTCTAGATTTCATCAGATGAACTGGGGAGACAGTGGTGCAGCGAAGTGCCTCTGTTCACGTCAGAGATTTTCAAACCAGTGGTTGCATTGTTTCTTAGTGATGTAACAAATGAGTAAGTCAGAAGTTAACAGTCATCAAACAAATCAGCAACAGATTGACAGCTATTGTGAGTGTATAGCCTACTCTATTTATAGAAATATACCAAATATATTAACAGTTTATACAGTGATTCTGAAAACCTGAGTGTTAAAACAAGCTGTTTGCCAAACCGCTTCATGAATATCCTCCATATCAATTCTCCATGCACCTAGGTTTTTGTTAAAGTTCTTCTCTTCCAGAATTTATTTCCACTCACATAAACAAGAAGTAACATACCTTTTTCCTCTCTGCATTTCACACTAATATATAGAACATGATGTATACTGCAAAAACTATAATAGGATATATAGTGTGGCTATAATAGGATGTAATCTTTTGTCTTTGTTCAAGAACATTAATGCTGACTTGGTGTTATTTATTTTATACCCTGAGATATTTATGTTGATTGAACTCATTAAATCTGGAAAACTATCCTACAGATTTGTTTTTTTTAAAGTATGACATCGTCTGCATATAAAGATATGTGATGGTTATGACCACCTATGTTTATACCTATGTATAAAGTAGCTTAACTATTATATGAGTTGTTTCAACAACCTTATTTGATTCCCCAATGTTTCCATTTTCATCTGGGGTTGTTTAGCTTTGTGATTCATAAAACTAATAATTTCCCAACTAATATATACCTTAAATGCCTCCCATCTTAAACAGGCATTAGTCTGATCAAGGTTTTTTTCAAATAATTAGCACGGCATCTTCCAGCACATCTTCTGTCCTGCAGCAATTGAACTGGGAATCACATCTCCTAGAGCTGTAAATAAATGTGTTTGTATGCAGATTTAATGACAACTGTGTGGTCCCTTATCATTACACTATTGCACCAACATTCCATAATTTTAGGCGGTAGACCTAACCTAGAACAGAGCGACTTTAGCTCTGCTAGCAAGTCTGCTACATCCACCATCTTGCTCGTGTATGCACGGTTTGGTGCTGACGCTGTTTTCATCTTCTGAGTAGTTGATTTGCAAGCCCTGCAAATAAATAATTTCACACTCTTTGGATGCACAGGATGTTGACATAATCAACACTCAATGGGAATCCTGGATTCAAAACACAATCTGGGGAATTAAATTAACTTTGACTAGGCTGCCATCTTTGCCGGGTTAACCATTCCTAATCTTTTATTCCAGTCAGTGGATGTTGGCAGATGACAAAATCAACCCAGGCACAGCCACTGAGCTATCCTACATGTGTCATGAGCTTGTAGAGGCGATCAGTGCCTTGGTCCTGGAAGTGGTGGGACCTCAGGTTCAAATCAGGATGTTCAGCCAGACTGACCAGGAGGGTGCCACCAGCTCTTGTATTACAACGTCAGAAGCTTCCACAGCCAATCACTGTTTGATTTACTCACACCTGCTTCTCTCAAATCCATATATGTGTAAAAAAATTGGAATCTTGGGATTATTAAAGTCCAAAATATGACGTTAATGATTAAAACTACTTTTGAAGCATTTTCCACTAGATTCTGATATAAATCATCAGCTACCAGGATTAATTTATGTGTTTTGGTAAAATAAAGGGTTAAAATAAAAAGCTTGATCAAATGTTTGAATCCCAGAGCAGACCAGTTGACCAAAGTGTGACTGTCTCTCCTTTATGAACAGATTGAAACACCACAGATGAATTGTAATTTTGACAGTGTGACAGATGATATATCCAAGCCAGCCTGGGGAATTCTTTTCACAGCTGTTTTGGTGCGGTGCTAGGAGTTGTACAGGAAAAGTCCCTCGACTCTGAAAAGCTACTGGAGTTGTTCGGAGCAGAGGTGAAGAGGGTGAACCGCTCACTAAGTGTAATCAGATGGTCAATATCTTTTCAGCATTCAGAGTCGTCTGCCGAGTTAGAAACCTCCACTACATCTCACACTGAAGATATGGTGTACTCTGTGATCCAGATATTGAGCCGTTTGATCAGAAAGGACAAGTGAAAGTCACCAGGGGATGAAGAATGGCCAGTCAATGGTTTAACTGAGGGTTCAAGTCCAGTTGAGGTGAAGGACATCGAGGAGGTTAAAGCAGAGTATGCTGAGATAATCCGCTCTGTGTCACAGCAGCAAAGATCTGACCTCTCAGGTTGTCAGAGCTTAAAGTGTTCTGCCAGTTCTGCAGAGGAGTTGCTACAGCAAGGTAAGACCTTTCTCGCTGTTTCTCAGGAAGCTTCTAGATCACATCACTCACTCCACCAAGATTTCGATATTGGATGTGGATTTTGACAGGATGTTGGAACGTCTGAGAGAGAGGAAATGGGAGAAACAAGTGCCACTCTACCACAGACTGTTGGAAACACCCACCTGCAGAAGTCTTCAGAAAAAAACAGCATCTTTGTAACCAGAGTGAGGACATTCTTCAACAGAAAAACAAGGAGAGTTGCTCCAGTCTGTGAGATCAAAACATCTCACAGTAAAATCATCAACTTGTTGAATGGAACAACGCCACAGAGGAAACAGGAGCACCCCGCCATCATGAATATGTTCTCTTACGCGGCCAGGATGCTAAGCAAGCTGTTCGCATCCTTCATCAGCGATGAACACAAGTATGCAAGCCAGGTGTCCAACGCCAAGTCTTTTCTGTATTAATTTGTATTCATCTTAAAAAAATGAAAATCACTTGACATTTTTCAAGATAAATACACACTCAGATTGACAGTTTGACAAAGGTAAAACTTTGATATGTTCTAAAATGACCTGTATCTATATGGTTAAAACACGTTCTTTTTAAGAGTGAGGGCAGCATGGTGGCTCAGTGTGGCCTCACAGTAAGAACACTGATGGTTCACTTTGCACCCTCTGCCCCTTCTGAGTGGAGTTTGCATGTTCTCCCGGTGTTGATGTGGGTTTTCCCCCACATACTAAAGGCATGCAGCTCTATTGGAAACACATCTGCATTTGATTCTTCACTTGGACTTAAAAAAAACTGGGTAAATATCAAAACTCTTTTGTAATAGTTTGTTATCAGAGGTAGAATATGATTGAAGAATACTTTTGAAAACATTTGTCAAGTTAAAGGTATAGGAATAAGCCTTTCCACAGTAAACCCAGTTGACCACAAGATGACAGCAAAGAACCAGTACCGTTTCTGCGAGTCACCATTGTAACACAAGCTGAACTGACAGGTGTACACACACACACACACACACACGTCACTGGTTTTGTGGTCGTTCATGAAATAAAACACTCAACGACACCAATGTCTTGCTGGATGTTTTGATGTTTTCCAGAGTTCATGGAGTAGCTTTGACTCAATGTACACATCTCCCAATGCAGATATTCAGTGTTTTTAGTTTTGGGTTCACTGATTATGTAAAATACTTTATAGTACTGTACTGTAAAACACTGACCGCTAAAATAAAAATGTCAAATAAGGCATTATATCTTGTAAAAATGTGTTTCCAAGCAGTAAATTAGTTGCAGGCTCATAATCAAGACAAATCAAATGGTTTCGCTGCATAAAACAGTCCAATTAAACCAGGGAATATCAAGTGATCACTTTTGTTATTAGATCTCAACAGGTGAGAATATAATATGGTGATTAATTTTGCATACAGTTGCAAACTTGACGCCACAATATTTTGAATTAGATTTAGTTAATATTGGAAGAGATATTTGGGTGAACAGCCTCCATACTTGCTAATATTGGTGCCCATCACAATGCTAGAAAGAGACAAAAAAAAAAAGGACGACAAGATGTGTTGAACACAGAAGTGACGACAGTTTAGATCAGGCATTTGGTAAATTCAAAAGCCCATCCCATTTTAATATCAAATTAAACTCCATTTGTCTTTTAACTAATCGGCAGAATCTTTTAGTTGAGTTTTTTTGCTCAAAGTATCTCAAACTACATTTAGACTGATTCTTGTTTTAATATACAAACGTTGATTTTGTTGTACATTTTATCACATCTAAGCAATTATGAAAATTTTAATAGTCACGTCATATTGTCATGTCAAGATTTCAATGTAGGGAACTCCACTTACAAAGAACAGGGGTTTACCCAGGCCCTGGTGGTAAATATGGGACACATTTCTGTGAAGAAGCACACTCACAGCTACAGGAAATTCAGCACCATTTCCGCCTGATGATAGGTCTCTTTATTTGTTCAGCAGTTCTGACGGTCACAGCTCTGGTGCTTCAACTGAAACAGTGTCCATATTTCTTTAGATTCTGCGCAACAGATCCGAGAAAAACAATACTGTACATGTTTGTATGAAAAGGCTAAAACCTGATATCGTTCAGCTAGAATCTTGTGGTTTTCACCTGAGCTTAGACCGTATGAGGGGTTTCCATTTCATACCCTTGGTTCATACCCATATCATAAAAGACAGATGACGTCATCCTCTAAAAGTGTTAACTTTATCTACAAGTTTTTCAAACTGCTGATTTATTTGAAACGTGGTCAGAACCCTTCTGACTGCACTGAGTGTGTTTCTCCCTGGATGTAGTGCAGGATAGGACGGGCTGACATGAGACCTCTCGTTAGTCAGGCACAGCATCGAGGTCTATATTAGAGTCTCAGCCAACTCCTTGTTACACTAAGACAAACTTTCAATGATACAACCAAGTACCAACAATACCATACATTAAGCTTCAAGCTTCTTCAAACCATAAATATAGGCCCTGTGTTGGGATTTAGTTCTGTGGAATAAAAAAAAAGCTTATTCCTCATCATCCAGTACATTTGAAAGTCCTTGTAGTCTTGCAATAGCAGCACTGTGAGTAGGTGCATTGGTGAATACAGCTCCCACAAACAAAGGCGTTCCTCTCAGGATGTGCCGAATAACTGTGCAGGAGCCTGACGCCTCGATGTGAAAGCCCAGATGTCTCAACTCCTCCTCTGTTTGCAGTGTGTTTGGACTTGGAGATGCAAAGAACTGTAGAGGAACATAGTCACGTTACTGAGCACATATACTAATATTTTATTCGTACACTTATTTACTCTTGTAGGCCTTTTCCACAACAGGAAGTTAACAACCCGTACCTTAAGGGGTAGCTATTGTCACAGGTTCTACTTTTGTTACCACTGTTCATGTATGTCTAGTACAAGGAATGACAGTAACTCACAGCTGCTCCTGTTGTTGGGTCAATGAAGTCCGCCCAGTAGCCTGCAGTCCACAGAGCGAAGCACATTTCCTTCGCTCCGTTAACAAACTGCAGTGAGAAGAAAACGCAGTAGCATCACATCAGCATCACGTCACAACTCCAAACTTATAACATAAAAATATCACGGCACCCACTCTGTGAAGCAGCTGCTCTCTGTCCGGCTCCGCTGCCTCCTCACACCGACTGCTCCTCTGTGAGACAGTCACAACTGTGATGGACGTGGTGGGCGCTAAGGGGAACAAGAGCTCGAGATCTGACACACACACACACAGTTTTGTTACTAAAGAGGTTATGAAGAGTCACTGCATAGGATTATTTTTCTAAAGTGAGTTAATGCAAAAAAAAAAACTCCCTTACCCTTCCTTAAGAGCTCAGGGCAGGAATTGATGGAGAAGTCTGTGCCAGTCTGATTAAAGTACTGTTCAGCTTTGTGGACTCTTGTGGCTATAGGACCAAGTTTTTCCTGATGAACACACACACACACACACACACACACACACACACACACATATTAACAAAGCAGCTTTGAGACCTGGAAAGCATTTATTATGACTGATAATATGAATTCTTTGGAAATTAACAACAAAGTGTTGAGGCTATTGAATGTATGGCCCTATTATGAAAACCAAAATAAATATTTAAAAGATCAACATCTCAGTGTTGCAGGTGCCATATATTAAAATTTCTTAAAAGTTTTACAACTTAAAGAAATTGATCTGGGAATCTATGGGTTGCTGATTGCTTTTGATTAGAGACTTTTAAGTCCTTCCAAATTCATAAATAAATGAGTACGAATAAATAAACCATATAAACTCAGTGTCCTCAGTGGTGGCTACAGGCCTGTCACAAGAAAACACTCAAAAACTTACATGGAACTCATTAACAAACTGGGCCAGTATGAACTGCTGTCTCTCTGCGCAGCTTGGGGCTGTCAGTACATCTGGTACAGTCTTGTGAACTGGAGTCTTCTTTTGGTCCGCTATGCCCTCCAGGTGGCAATCAAACCCGACGTTACCCGGTAACTGAAAGCGCCGGTCCTGAGGTCCAAATGGTCCCATGTTCTCATCAGGCCACACAGTCCTGGGGCCTGGAAGGGACAAGACAAAGATAATTGCACATTGTGCATTATACAGCCTCTTGCTGTGTTTGACCCGCCATCCTGTCTCTACATGTTTTGGAAACACAATTTAACAGACTGGAGCAAGTGCAAAGAAACAACACACTAAAGTCATTAGCTCCCTTCAGATTCAGATCAAAGTCTCTTTTTAAAATGTAGACTACAGTCACATTTACTTGACTCACCTGAGTCCGTGTGTGATACAGCTATGTAAGGCTCATCTGAGCTGGCAGCAGAGAAGGTTCTGGCCCTGCTGACCCTGAGAGCAGCTAATGCTCGATGGCCAGCCGTCTGAGATAAAACCAACCTGCCTCGACTACACAGCACCTAAAAAGGAACAAAGGCATCTGTTAACAGTTATAAGGAAGCCTAATACAGGCTAATTCATTTGTTACTACTGGCTGCACAACTATTTTCCCTCAGGGATAATAAAGAATTTCCTTAACCAATAGGTTAAGGAAATTCTTTATATCCCCCTTAGGGATAATAACTCCATGATCAACACAAACACTTACAGAAGCAGTAACAGTAAAAGGTAGGGCTGCTAAACAATAATGACATAACATAAATCCAGTGCAATAAATACTACAATCTCTTAAGAAACATAAAAGGTCCAACTGTTAAGAAGCATGCCATGTAAAATCATGGTGAGTTGTTTAACAAAACAATGGCAGCAGGGACAAAAGAGGGCTTAAATCTATTGGTTCTGCATCTTGGGACGTTGTATATGCGACCGGACAGTAGCAGTAAGAATTCCCTGCACAAAGGGTGGGTCGGATCGGCCTGAATTTTCCGGCCCTTGTCGAAAGCACTGACCTTATAAAGGTGTGGAAGGTCATCATGTGTTGCACTATTCCTTACCACAGTGTACAATATACCTACATCCTTCTGTATACGTCTATCGTGTTGGTAAATACATTACATCTTGTGTAACACAAGTGAAACTTCTAAACATTTCTTGGGTTAAATTAGTAATTTAAATGATTCAACAAAAAATAATGAGTTGCTGATTCACACAGCTCACCAAAAGTGAGATAAAATCCGGGAAACTTCAAAGAAAAAAGAAGACACATGCACTGGATAAATAGCTAGCTAAAAAACACGCGGTAGGCTACATATGACTAAAAAAACAAAAACATTTTGTATTGTGTGCAATTTGGACGGGTAGGGAATATCCTTAAATTGCCTAATTATTAAATTAAGTTTGGCGGACACCTCTCTCTTCATACAAGGGACGCAAGTAGCCTTCCTGTGGTCAAATGTAACTACGGGGAAGTTGCTGTTATGTCACTTACACTGCTGCACATTTTGGTTCCTCTTTAGTCTGCTTTTCACTTTAACCTGTTGGACATAAACAACAACAATTAGTGCAACAGAGGAGACCCCAAACTGTTAGTCTTTAACTGAAATAAAAGCTGTAAGTTAGCTAACTTGAAGTTTGCTAGCCAGAGTTAGCTAACATAGCCGACATGATGCAACGATACTTTTCACTAGGCAGCAAACGCTACAAGGCAGCAGTACACTTTTAACAGGTCTATATCGACACAAAACGGGACAGGGTCAACATAAACAAAACAGCTAGCAGCTACCGCGTTGTTTGCTAGCCAAGACGGTCAGCTGATATCTTGCTTTGACACTTTCCCCTTTTAGACAGTTGCTGCACACTCTCTGATTTAACAACACCTTGCACTGAACAACTGACAACACGGACAACAAACGTATTGATATTATTTCTAAACAAGTGTACATGTAAGTCTGTTAATGGCATTACATTATAAAAAGTACATGTTGTTCTTACCTGACAACTTGCACGTCCACTAATCTACGGTACGGTTTCGCAAAACAGCGACGGGAAGTGACGAGGGACAAACGACTCATGCGCAGTTCAACGGTTACATCAGCAGACATTTTAGTGCATGTGATGTGAAGTGATAATGGGGCTTCACAGGTTTGATCCCCAACTAATCACTACCTACAAAACCTGGAAGAAAACAAAGACATTGAGTTCAGCTGTACTTTGTGAGGAGAACTAAACGAAACGATTTATTTGGTTTTGCTGCCAAGAAACTGTGGAGCAGATTGTCACAATTTATTGCTCTTCATATTTATCCTAAATTTAAATTCCGATGGGGAAGTGTATTGTTTGGGTTCACTGAAAATGATTTTAACCAAATTGTATTTACAAGTCAAAATCATTTTTTTTTAAACTAAAGAAAAGCCAAGCTTTCTGGAGCTGGCTGCCAACATTAAGCAATATTTTATTTCTATATCCAAGTGTTCAAACAAAAAAGCTGGTAAATCATTTGACAAAAATCTATATTTGAATCTTTTTCTGTTTTGGTTGTTATATATTGTTTGTAGTCTCAAGAGATACACAGATGTTGTTTTCCTGTCGTAAATCCATGTTTATGCATAAAGATTGATTTTTTTTGTGAGTGATATTGGGGATTTGAAAAGGGCTTCATTTGCTCTGTGAAATGTGTTCATTTGAGATGAAACGTTATACAGTTTTTGTTGATTGCTTTGGTACGATTATCAAAAATATGTAGTAAAATTTCACAACTCTTAGCACAAAGGGGGGGGCACGACTGTAATACCCTGTCTCACCACAAGATGTCAGCAAATTAACAGTTTACAGGACCAAGGATTACATTACAACAGCAGTACTGCTCCTTTCTGCTTTGCAATCTGACCTTTAATGCTAGATGGTATTTCTGACTTATAACTTAGTATTTAAAGTGTTCAATATGTTGAACTGCCGACCATATTGTACCAATATCCACCCAATGCTCTCAATGACTTGACAGTGGAGAAGTGAGTCTCTTGTGTAATTTATGACAATCAGTGCAGGGAAAGTGCATTAATAGCACATTAACATTTCCCAGAACTCCTTCAATATTGAACTTTACCTTGACTAACCTCTAAGTAAAGTCCAAACTCAAAGACTGAGTGTGTGTTTGTACTGGGAGTTCCCGGGTGGGAAACTGGAGAAGTGGTACACATGTTCAGCAAAATCCCCCCACTCCCTCCCTTAGATCAATAAAGTTTAAAAAGTAGAATAGACGATTTGTCCTGAGAACAGAGTTATTTGCTGTCAGAAGACGTGAAGGACAAGGACAGCTAGTATAGTACATTTTGCTTGCGTAGACACATCTCTTTAGCTGACTTGGACAAGCTGATTGACACTTTCTCTGAGCTGACAGGATATGCAGTGGGAGTGTACCCTGGGACCAACATGCTTCAGTCACTGTGGGCAGCTGCAGCAATGTGATGTGTGTGTGTGTGTGTGTGTGTGTGTGTGTGTGTGTGTGTGTGTG
>JAPMOB010068699.1:0-10532 GCA_029875015.1 Lepomis gibbosus | reverse complement strand
TGTGTGTGTGTGTGTGTGTGTGTGTGTGTGTGTGTGTGTGTGTGTGTGTGTGTGTGTGTGTGTGTGTGTGTGTTCGCACGCATGCAATCCTGTCAGAGGATTGTGCACACAATCCTGTCATTCTGCAAGATTAACAGAGGTACGGCTTGTTCCATCTTGACCAAACCGAGGCCAGGTGAGTGAATGCGAGACAAAGCCAACGAGAACAGGGGACGGTGAGAGAGAGAACGGCAGAGAAAAGTTCACGTTCATTTTTATTATCACTGAACGACTGAAATTCAGTTGGCCTGCAGGTCCACACATACTTTCAAAGTTGCTATATAAAGTATGCTGTCCAGGCGCCGACTTCCTCTCTGGCTATATCTGTATCTATACAGCGGCACAGGCAGGGGGTAGGTAGAGAGAAAAATGGTGAGAGGAAGACACTGCAGTTTTCATGCTAATAAGTAAGCGAGAAGGTGTGAAATAGGGAGTGGGAGGTAAGGAGCTGAGAGAAAAGGACAATCACCAAACTGTGTATAATAAGTAATAAGTAATAAGTAACATAATGCCACTGGATCACAGAGCAGCCAATTCAATCTCTCACACAGAGAATAAAGAAACACACTATCACCAATACTCTACAACTATCCAATATCAGAAAATTTCATAAAAGTGCTGATTTTTGGAAGGGTTTATAGTTGTGTGGTAAAGAGTAATGGAGGAACAGAGGCCTAGTAAATAAACATCCTGCTGGCTGCCCCACCACAGCCCTTGTGGTCTTATCTTGGCATTCCAGTGATGCAGCCAGATCAGCGGAGGATCAGCCAAGCTGCTGCAGCTGGAGTGGCCAGCAGTGACCTCTGACCTCTGATAAAGGGGATAAAGTGGTAGGAATGTGCTGGTATGCAGCCCTTTTATTTTTAGGAAGTACTATATGAGTATTTGCAGCAAATAGATATCAGTTTATTAGTAGTGAAAATTTGCAGCAAAAAACAAAACGAATAGTCACTTTTCAAGTGCAACATTTATATGACATTGCGGTAATGAGACTAAATATTAGCTCTGGGCTATAGGAGCTATGAATAGCATGAAGGAGGTTTAACTTTGCAGGCGCGACCTTGACAAGACCTGGCAGGGATTCTGGCTCTTTTTTTTGTGCAATGAAATTTGCATGACCTACCTTGTCCATGTTTGGTTTGATGCAGCGTACAAAAAAGGGGTTGGAGGCACTTAGAGTAGCCATCAGGGAATGGAGAGAATCCTGAAACAAATCAGCAACAAGACAGTTAAGATCGAGACAACAGGGAAGCGGGTTTTTCTGTCCAAATGTTTTCCTCCTTAATGTCTATTTATGCATGTGCTTCTTACCTTACAATAAAAAGTACCAATCTAGACATGCCTCACTATTTGCTCAGTACTTTGTTTACTGTGTCTGTATGTGGTTGTGTATTTATAGTGGTGGAGGAAATATTCAGATCATTTACTTACAGTAAGCAAAAGTATCTATGCCACAATCTATCTGCCTAGTCCAGTTAGGTTATTTCATCCCATTTGCGACAGAAATTGACCTGTTTCAGGGACTTTTTAGAGCCTGAGAAAGAGTGTAAAAAGGTAACCTGCAGATTTTTTCACTTCTTATAAGAATATAAGTCTTTTATGGCACAATGAGTATTTTTACTCTGGAAAATGATCATCTACAAAGTGACTTGAGCAATCAGATTAATGTAGTGGAGTAATATTTACTACTCTTATCTCTAAAATGTTGTGGAGTGATGGTAAGGTAAAAGTACCTCAAAATTATATTTAAGAACAATACTTGACTACTGTACTTTGATACTTTCCACCACTTTTGCAGGACCCCTTATAGATGTACACAGACCCTGCTTAAGTAAAAGTACTAATAAAACAACATGAAAGGAAAATGTTAGAAAAGTAAAAGTAAGTATTGTTGACAAATCAAAAATGTAAAGATTAAATGTGTTACTTTCCATCGCTTACAGAGTATTATTCAGTCCATATTCACCTTAATTCACACACACACACACACAAACCTTTGTATATACACACACTCAGAGGACCCTTGAACTTCACAGGCTATGTCAGCCTCGCTCTCCTCAGACAGTCTGTCTCCAGCGAGGCCTGGCCTGGCAGAGCAGAGCATGATTGGCCCCTGGTTGGCCCCTCTCTGCCCAGCCATCAACCCTAATCCCCTGGCTTTACAAACTGTAGGCCAGGGCAGCCTGCCAAATCCTCCCCTGCTCCTTCTCTCCGCACTACAGTTAGGACATGCTAAGCTGAGCCCTCCACAGCACCCGCTTCACCGCCACAAGCACATTTTTTCATATATCCCATCACCCATCATTCTCTGCAGATCAAATACACTGACTGCATTCTCCTTCCCCCTCTGTGTCTCCTCCCTTTTCTCTGTGTCCCCCCCCAAGTTTTGACACTCATTACGCCAAGGAAACGAGCCAGGAGCTATGGGTTAAGTGATCATTATATATGCAGCAGCACATGGGAGACCCTCGTTGTCTGTGTGATGACACAATCATACAGTCATGAGCACTGAAATGGGAGTGATGGTTGGTTCATGAAAGCTTTGTTCTCACCCTGAACTGAGAGCTGACTGTGGGCTTGCGTCGGGCCGTGCCCATCTTTAGGGTCTCGTCTCCACTTCTGCTACCGACACGCTCAAAGAGGTCGTAGATGAAGTCAAGCCTGCAGGTACACAGTGCAGGAGAGGGAGCGTGATTGTAAAAGCTTGCATATGAACTGAGTTATACATGTGTGCCTTCAGCATGCAGGGGACAAGCATGTGCTGTGTTTACCTGCTGTCTTTGAGAATAAACAAGATGTCATCTCTGAAGGTGTCTCTGTTCTTCTCCAGGATCCCACGCACATCATAAAGCACCTAAGATAGTAAGAACAGGGTGTCTTTACATTTGAGATGAGACTTTATTGTTACAGTTGAATATATTATTAAGACATTTTAAAATAATACATGGTGACACCTATTTAACACACGTTTTTACTGTCAGGGGTTCATGATGTCCAAACACAGAGATATTTGCTATTGTAATGTAAAGTATATAAAGAAATATTCCAAATAAGATTTAATGAGAGTTATTAAACTATGAGTTGGTCTATGAATGCACATAAGTATTGCAGCAAATTGAGCAGCATTGTTATCACAATACTTGCTAAATTGCTCTCAGAAGTTCCAATGATTCAGACTATTTGTATGCAAAGGCGGCAGTATAGGCCGAAAATTTAAATGCTTCGATGTTTAATGTCAATATCCTGGAGGATCATTATCCAGACTGGGTGATTCATGTTTTCATGATGAGAACATTCACACCTATGTGCACAAAGTGACATGAGAGGGGAATGTAAATGTATATTTGAGAGCTTGGTTTTAAGACCAGGGGGACAGAGCTTTTGAAGTACAGCACAGCATGTGTGTGTTAATGCAGTCACCTGTTGAGTTCCATATGGCCTTCATCTTAGCAACACAGTATTCCTGTGCTCACCCTGACCCACAGTAATGCACCTCTCAGTTTGTTTGTTTGCTTGTGTGTGTGTGTGTGTGTGTATGTGTGTGTGTGCAAGAAATAGTATAAATAGAATAAATAGAAATAATACGAAAATACATGCATTAATCTAATCACAAACACATTTGTGTACCAGTGAGTTTGTATTCATAACTGTGTGTGTGTGTGTGTTGTGTGTGTTGCGTGTGTGTGTATGTATAATCCAATAACAACCCCCATCCCCAAGCCTTCAGGCTCATGGGGAGCCATGAGATCCATACTTCACGACAGATGTATTTATAAATCACAGACACGCTAACTAAGCTCCATTCCTCTCCCATTGGAATAGATGCGCATACAAAAGGCTATCTGTGTGTCAGGGTCAGTTAACTAAGACAGCTAACTAGGATGGTCTCATGATGTCACTGAGAAATAAGTTTGTCAAGGGAATTGCACAGTTTGAAAGTAAAATCTTGCAGGTGGTGAGTGCATATTGATCATGCATACAGTAAAAAGTCCATCTGCGACGCTGTTTGCTGCTTCTTCGCATGCTTTGAGACACATAACTGTTTATATTTGATCTCTGAGTTTACAAAGTGTGATGGGGTTTTTTTGTTCATGTCTGACAACCAGAGACTTCATTTAAATCGACTGCAATTCTCTGGCACCACACGGATAATCATATCTGCAGGAGGATGCTACTCTTTCCCCCAACTGAACTCACGGTAGCATTTCGATAACAGAAGGAGCTTTCAGAGAGGCGACTAAACTCTCCAGAGAGGCACACTGAAGAGAGAGAGAGAGAGAGCGAGAGAGAACAACTGGTTTGCCTGCCTGCCCTCTCTGGACAAAGTCATTACCATAGACATCCATGCCAGGCTTGTGACTGAGCTGCCACACTCACACTGAGGAGACCTTGTCTGATGCAGGATTCATAAGGCCATTCTTTATCAAGGCAAATCTTTCTAAGCCCCCCACCCCCACGACACACACACACACACACACACACCATCCCTCCTGCCCTATCTACTACCTCTCTATTTGTTTGTGTTCTTTTGACTCTTCTCTGATCTCTCTTGCCTGTCCCTGCCCTTCCGTCAGGAGTAACCTCTGCCATTATATAAGCAAAGTAAGGAGAGGATGACGGTGAAGCAGTTTCTCCTGACTCAGCAGAGGGAAAGACAGCGAAGGAGGTGAACAGCATCAACATCCTGTAGGAGATTTCAGCAGAGACAGTCTTGATGCCCATCCAACAACTTCCTCACTTACCCAACTTACTCACTCAGGGAGGAAGGGGATGCTCTGTGACTGTGTGTGTGAGTGTTGTTAATTACCTCTCCAGCATAGTGCTTGATGCCAAACTGGTGATCGTTCACTCTGGGCTTCACGTAGTACGGGTTTGTCTGAGAAGAAAGGACAAAGACACCATTGACTCTTAGAAATGTTTAGAAATGTTTAGTTATTAATAATCAAATGACGTAGTACCTACACGCTGAGACCTCCAAGAGGGAGTTCAGAGGGCAGCTGAAAGGTCAGTTACACATCTAGGGCTGCAACTAATTAATGTTTGTTTTTTTAATACAATCTCAAAGATGATTAAAGGAACTGTTTTATGACCCATGTATTACAACCTGAACTTACACATGGGAAAAATCCAGGGCACCTTTTCTGCACTACTTTTAAAAAAGTAAATGTTGGTTGACGTATTGCTTTTTGATACCTGCCTTGCCCTTAGTAGAGTTTTAGTTCATTTTGTTTCTTCCATTCAATGGATACCTCAGTTTGGTAAGATTGCTTTCTTGTTTTAATGTTACATTTTTAGTGAGCATGTTTTTTGACTAAATATTAAAAACAATTAAAATGGCTACATTAATTTACAATTATATAAAACAGAGAAAAAATACAAATCCCCACATTTGAGAAGCTTAAACATTTGGCATTTTTTCATTTAATATAACAATTCATCAATTATCAATATTGTTGATTGATTTTCTCTTGATCAACTTATCAACTAAGTATGTCAACACTAAACACAGCCTACTCTCTTTATAGCTTCTTTTGTCTGTGTCCTTAAAACTCAACATATGCTTCAGCAGCCACGGCAGACACCTCAGGGAGAGGTCCGGCAGTTCTTTGGTCTCTTCTTTGGTAATTCTCCTGTTTTTTCCGTCAGCCACAGAAAACCCCGTTGGGTTGTCTGAGGGCAGTCTTTTCTCTTGCACACAATGCTGATCAGACCTGGAGAATGGCTGATCACATTTCAGCATTGTTGTATATGCATGTGAGAGAGCACGGGGGCGTGTGCAAGTGCTGCACAGACGTTCGATGCTGCACCAAAGGCACCAAGAGTTCATCAGCCAGGAGGGAGGTTTAACTCGTTGAGACTGTGTCTTAGCTGGTGGGTGGTGACGACTTTGGTGAAGGGATATGGGCCATTTTTATGTCTTTGTGAGTATCGGCCCGGGAGGGATAGGGTGTGTATGCACTGCTGCATGTATGAAAGATGTACTGTATGGAAGGTTTCACATGCGTGTGGACTCACTGCGTGTCGGCTGTGCAGTTTCTCCAGAAGGGTGTAGTCTGTGCCTTTGGGGAAGCGGCTCTCCTCATTGATAAGAGCCAACATGCCCAGTTTCTAAAGGGGAACCAGACAGAGGAGCAGAACAGGGTAAAACACACATCATTCATGATGGAACTAGTTATAATGGGGCACATCTGGCAGCTTTTATTATAACAATATGTCCAGGAAACAGCATAGTAATTTATTCAACTTTTTCTTTTATTTATAAAAAGAAGGTTCACCAACCAGTCACAATGTTACTAATAGAGCGCAAATCATCTTATAGAGGGCTGTCAAGCTAAATCTAAGGGATAAAATGGTTGTGTAGTCTTTCTGCTTTTTCTAAAACTTTCCAAGTTTGTGATTTTGACCCAGAAACCTTTCAGACACAAGCCCACCTCTGTAGAAGCTCAGTTTTAACCACCAGTATAACTATGGTGATAAATGAACACAAATTGTCCTAATGCTTCACATCAACCATACCTCCAACCGCTGACTCGGTGTACATTACTGTGCATACAACATGCAAACTGAGACTATGTAATGATAGAGGAGGAGATCGAGGTCAATGTAAGCACAGTGTGGCGTCCTGGTCAGAGCGCTCTGGCTAGTGGTTAGCGGTTGATCCCGGTGGTGACTTTGCTCTCTCAGGGTCTGCCTGACAGTCTATTACCTTTTCTATGAGATCCAGACACTCTGCGTTATCCATCCAGTCTATGGCCTCCCACTGGATCCCCTCCCTGTGTAAAGACAAACACACACACACACACACACACACACACACACACACACACACACACACACACCATGTATATATATATATAAATATAAACCACTAGAAGACACAATGGCTGTATTGTCCAGCATGAACATGTGATGAAATGAGCCATGTCCAAGCTGCTGGTCCATTTTACAAGAAAACAACTGTCTGGGGGAGAAACTGAGCTGATTCCAAACCTCTGGCAGTTTGCCTGTATTGTGTGTTGTCACCAGCACATGAAAAAACTTGTTTTACTTTCAATGTATCCACCAGCATACAAGCCCAATCTGTAGAAATGACTCTAGTTGTTAAACATATTAAATATAACATAATAAACATATTTACCTGTTGTACTCCAGCTGTTCCAACGAGAAGATGTGCTTGTTGAAGTACTCCTGGAGTTTCTCGTTGGCGTAGTTGATGTTAAACTGTTCAAACCGGTTCACCTACAGGACAGAAGATTTCAAAGCCATCAGTTCTGTTGCTTACGGATTCTTGTTGGACATGTTTTAGGTCATATGGCAATACACTACTTTAATCATTTGTTTCCCCCCCAAAATAAGTTAAATTACCTTGTTAAAAAAATCTTTAAATCACACCTACTCCATCTGCCTCATTGAACAAGGGATGACAAGACACTTCACCAAGACATTTTAAGTTTTAAATGATGATTTTAAAGCCTCTCAAAGAAGTTAATGTCGATGCAGCTGTTTTATTTAAATAAATGAGCACAGAAGTATCACGCTTCCAGTAAGAACAGCACACAGAAACAAGGAAATACTCAAATCTCTCATGTGAAATAGAGTATCTCACAAAAGTGAGTACACCCCTCACATTTGTGTAAAAAAATGATTATATCTTTTCATGTGACAACACTGAAGAAATGACACTTTGCTTCAATGTAAAGTAGTGAGTGTACAGCTTGTAACAGTGTAAATTATCTGTCCCCTAAAAATAACACAAAACACAGCCATTAATTCTAAACTGCTGCCAACAAAAGTGAGTCAACCCCTAAGTGAAAATATCCAAATTTGGCCTAAGTGTCAATATTTTGTGGGGCCACCATTATTTTCCAGCACTGCCTTAACCCTCTTGGGCATGGAGTTCGCCAGAGTTTCACAGGTTGCCACTGGAGTCCTCTTCCACTACTCCATGACAACATCACGGAGCTGGTGGATGTTAGAAACCTTGGGCTCCTCCACCTTCCGTTGGAGGATGCACCGTAGATGCTTATTAGGGTTTAGATCTGGAAACATGCTTGGGCAGTCCATCACTTTTACCCTCAGCTTTCTTTAGCAAGGCAGTGGTCATCTTAGAGGTGTGTTTGGGGTCGTTATCATGTTGGTATCCTGCCCTGTGGCCCAGTCTCAGAACGGAGGGGATCAGGCTCCACTTCAGTATGTTGGCATTCATGGGTACCTCAGTGAACTGTAGCTCCCCAGCACCGGCAGCACTCATGCAGCCCCAGACCATGACACTTCATGCTCGACTCTAGGCAAGACACACTTGTCTTTGTACTCCTCATTTGGTTGCTGCCACACACACTTGACACCATCTAATCCATGTCCTGTGGTCTGCTTGTCTTCAGCAAATTGTTTGCGGCCTTTCTTGTGCATCATCTTAAGAAGATGCTTACTTCAGGGAAACAGCTATGCAGACCAATTTGATGCAGTGTGCGGTGTATGGTCTGAGCACTGACAGGCTGACCCCCCACCCCTTCAAATAAAATTAAAAATAAATTACATTTACTCGAATTACTGTAATTGAGTAGTTTTTTGTGTTCTTGTACTTTTTTAAGTCTTAAGTCTGTAATTTTACTTTTACTTAAGTATGTCTTCTTTGAAGTATTTTACTTTGCTACATTTGCCTCAGAGAAAGAACAGACTGTGAGTCTTGCTGCGCAGAGTCCCCACCTGCAGTAGCACATGGATCATGCGTAAAACCATGATCCAGCTGGATGGCTCGTTACATGACACCGGGGAGGGAAAATGGCTACTTGGGCCCAATTTGGACATTTTCACTTAGCGGTGTACTCACATTTGTTGCCAGCATTCTAGCCATTAATGGCTGTGTGATGTGTTAATTTGTGGGGACACCAAATTTACACTGTTTTACAAGCTGTACACTCACTACTTTACATTGTAGAAAAGTATCATTTCTGCAGTGTTGTCACATGAAAAGATATAATCACATATTTACAAAAATGTGAGGGGTGTACTCACTTTTATGAGATAGTGTTACTGTTACAACTTTAAATTCAGGGTTACGATTTGTTTGCTTGTCATTTTCACCTCAAAGTTCTCAAAGCCGAAGATGTCCAGGATGCCGATGGACTTGAAGTTGTCTTTGCCTTTGATCTTCTGGTTGATCCTCATTATGATCCAGGAGAAGCACTGAGAATAGAGTGCCATGGCAACTGAGTCTCGCGAATCCACAGCCTGCAAATCACAAAACGAAGAGACAAAAGGTTACCGTGGATGAAGTCAAGAGAGAGGAAACTTTGCAGACTGTAAGCTAAACACAACATACAGTATATCACCATATACATATCGTCAGCTCTATCAGATGGTGGTTAAAGCTGTTAAAAACAATATGTTTGATGGGTGTGTGAGGCCTCACTGATGTGTCTATAAAACAAATAGTGGTTTGGAGACAAAGGTGTGTTATGTCAGTGTCTGCCTGCAGGCAACAGGTAAGACAATGTCTGTTTTCACAACAGACAGCCTATCGCCTACATATCTTAAGAGTGATGCACTGCAGGCAGTTTTTGTTGTATTTAAAAATATTCAGAGAAAACAATGACAAGTCAGAGTAATATGTAAAAATGAATTCTTAGACAATTGCCTCTAGTTTTATTATCTTTTTTTTAAACCCTGCACAAGGAAATGACACCTATGCTGTTATACCTTTGTTCTCACTTCCCACAGAGATAAAAAGGTCATACAGCCAGACTAAGGCAGTGGCAAGTATACAGACATTTCACTAATAATATTATAATACTAATACTTTGAATGCAGGACTTTTACATTGTTGTACTGGTGCTGTTACTTAAGCAAAGGATCTGGAAACTTCCACCACTGGCAGACACAGGACAAACACTATTTATAAGGCAGAGTTTGTTAAAATAATATCATGCCCACATGGATGAGAACTCCATCTCAGGAGTTCTCATGAGATGCTTAAAATCTAGGAAAGTATAAACATCTGCAGATCCATGATAACTGAGCAAACTTCAACCTGCAGAGGAAGACCACGTGACACACTCAGAAGCTCCAGGAAAAGTGAGCAAGTGGACATTATAATTGTTTCAAACTATCTTAATCGTAGACTCTACTTCTCTGTGACTGATGAGACAGATGTTGTCATTTGTGACATTTAGCCACACTCCACACAAGTCAAACAAATGACATTCTCTAGTTAATCGCCAGCTCTTATTTTCTCCAGCTGCTGTGGAGTCGGCCTTTCAGCCAGACACCAAAGCTTGAGCTTGCCAGCTACACTTCCTCCACAGGCATTGTGCTTGATTTGAAAACAAAACAAGAGTGTGGCGCTGTATACTGTATTTGGGGCAACAATGCTCCTGGGCTTTTCAGTAATCCATCATTCCCCGTCACCTCTTGTAACCAGCGGGTGTGAACAGAGTGCTGGTGGCTCCAGGATCTCCGTCACAGGGTGAGAAGAATGGATGTTTGTCCGGGAT
>JAPMOB010068591.1:0-19149 GCA_029875015.1 Lepomis gibbosus | reverse complement strand
TCTGTAGAGTCTGGCGCTCGCTTGAGCTCAGAGTGAGTCTTCGGGCTCTGGAAACCTTTGGCAAACATGAGATCAAAGCCCCCTACTCCCCTCTAAAGCCCACAGCCTCGAATTAAGGCTAACACAGCTCAGAAACATAATTGCATTTAAGGCTCATTTAAATCTGTTTATCACTATAATTCACAGCCCAGAGCTGTCAAAATCCTCACATCAAAGCTGTTACTCTGTAAAAACAGAAGTCAACGGACATTATTCATGAAAATGAGGAGTAATATCACACTGTGTGTGAATGCATCACTAAGTATTTACCCAAGAACCCACCAGATCACTGTGTGATTGCTGTACTCCTTTGCAATACACCAGTTTTGAAGTCGACACCCTCCTTGCGATTCAATGAATGCTCAATAAAAACATGATGTGTTTGGTGATGAGTGCTCCCTTCTCAAAGGTCCATTGATCTTTGGCCAGTGTCTCTCACTGAACAATTGATTGGTAGCTTCCTTAATTCCTGCCCACATGTGACCAGATCAATTGGGCTGTAAAGCTACGAACACATCAATAATGACTTTAGGCTTTGAGCCAATATGTGAAAAGAACATTTTTGTCAGTATGTACAACGCAATTAAAATGTGTCTTTTTGCATATGGCCGAAATAGACATTCACACAGTTGGCCAGGATATTATTAGATACACCTAGCCAACAATAATGTAGCCCTAATACAACAGCCCTGCACTTAATCTTGCCTTCACCAAGGCTGTAATGTTAATTTTTTGTTGTTTTAGTTAGGTGTACCTGATAATCTGGTGAGAGTCAGCACCGTGCAGGTGCAACCCCTGAACAAGCTTTGGGAGGTCTTGCTCAAAAGAGAATTCAAATTTTTAGGAAGAGAGGACTGACTATTAGGAAAACAGCAATCCTCCGTCATGTCTGCCAATCACACTTCTAACTGAAGAGTAAAGAAGCTGGACTGTGCACACATATAACCCCCACATGGGTAGAGGTGCGCGACAAAAAGACTGGATGCTTGTACACATAACCTTTTTTGTTTTGTTTAAAATGAACACTACTACACTACATGACGTTTTTAGGCTGCTGTGAAAGCTGTCAATTGAACTCTAGTGCAGAACAAAACAACTGGCGTGAGACTCTTGAAAAGAAGGGTCTCAGACCTACTCCGTGTACGTTGGCAGTTCATTAACTCCATTAAAGTGTGTGACAGCGTGATCCCAGAGCAATACCCCCCCATAATAATGCTATACAAATATTTTTCATCCCGTCTCTACCGTTTAGGCAAAACACACGGAGTATTGTTTTTAGTGAAAGTAGGAACATGATGTTTACATGGAAGGTGAAAAATCTGGTTGTTCATATCCCTGCATATGTGATCATAACAGAATCCAGGTTTACGATAGTCTGTCTGCTAATGTATCTTGATTTCTTATCAACTCAGCCACTATGTTCTGTACGAACAAAGAATGTTCATAAACCAGGATAAGGTGTTAGGTGTACATGCCACACTATCCTGGTTTCTATCAGAATACTTCAGGGAATATATCCCGGGATATGGGGTTATTCAGGTTTCTGAAACCAACATGCCCAACAGATAACCAGGACATTCAATCAAGCATGCTGATATTTGATAAGTAGCACTAAACACAAAGGTGTAGTTTTGCAGGTATTTAATCATAAACTGATGTATTGGACATTTGGAATTTAAACCTGATGATGGTGAAATTCATCCTGAAGAGGAGAAGGATGTCTGTACCAGATTTCATGATAACTGATCTGACAATTTTACTGAAAACCTAAACCTCATGGTGGCAACAGAGGAAAAGTGAGGGGTTCACCAAAGTTGTTCAGCTACATCCTCTGGAAGGACAGACATATAGGCTGACGACAAGATGGAGAAGCGTGGGAGCAGGATGACCTACCTAACATCTAGCAGAGGCCCTTTGAAGGTGGTCAGTGGCTTTCTGGCTCCTTTGGTCCTGCCGCTTGCGTCTCCTTTATCATTGTCCTCTGCCCTCAAACTGTCTTCCAGGAAATTCACCTGAAACAACAAAGAACACCTAATTAGAAAAGAGACTCAGATTACTGATAATGTGACCTTTATCTGGTCCCTTCCCTGGAAATAAATAGTTTGACCCTTGCACTATAAGGAGAAAGCTATCAGTTAATGAAGCACTTCACAGTCATCTGTAATTATTAATAAATGGTTCTTGTGAAATGTCAGTGAAGTGTTATGTTATCAAAATAGAATCTTTCTGGAAAAACAGATTTTCTCTTTTACAAAGAAAACCCCATGATGAGTACTGACCCTTGTTCCCAGTAGTCCCCAGAGGGAGCACCAAGCAACAAACCACATGTCCTTATGACAATGCAGAACTAAAACAACCCATAAACTCTCATGACAAAACAAAAAACCTTGAATGAAAATAGTTCAACCAGACCAGAAGTCATATTATCACTTTCACTTCATCACAACATCTACAAACTTCAGCCCAATTCATATGACACAAGACCATACAACAGCTGACCGGATAGAAATTGTGAAATGTTTGCATAAGCGGTGGACATTAAAGATGTAGATAGAAGAGTTGTGGAAATGGACTCTTTCACAGTGTTGCTGGCACCCCATATTGTGTTAAACAGATGGAAGAATGGGCACATGATGGGAGGAGGGAAGGGGCAAAGGTGAGCGGACATTTGTGACTCAGAGGGGAAGTGTGTCATTTGCTGCGATAAGCAACAAAACATGTCAACTTAATTTAATGGCTGACTGTCATACAACTGCCACAATGAAGACATCAAGAGATAATCAGCTGCTGATGAAATGTCTCCATTTATTCGTCATTTTAAAGAGCAAGCTTAACACAATTAGGTATAATACTGTGACTAGAAAAAAATAAAACAAAAATTTTAATTCAAAATGAAACCTTTAAATTAGTAGGCTCTGTCATACAGATGTTAGAATTAAAAGTACAGAGTTTTGTTGAGAATATGCTTTTGTCATAACACTTTCCATTACAGATTAGCAAATAACGCGTTACATTTAAACAGCGTTTTATCATAGAAATGCAAAGAAGCTTTCTTCTTATTATTATTATAGAATTTGCATTTGCTGTAACACTTGACACAAATTTCCATTATAGATTGGCAAAGAACAAATTAATAAAAAAAACTTCAACTACAACAATCATGTAAAAATGAAATCAAATAGACCATAATAAAATACATTTAAAATTAAGAGATCTTCATGATTTCTACACATTGTGTGTAACATTTGAAATGCAAAGACAAAAAATTATCTAAACTGAAAAGTTGGTGCAATGCTCATAATGGGGAGTGTCTATTGATAATACAGTACATATTAAAAAAGGTAAAAAACAAAAATGTCTAGATGATTAGCACTCTCCAGAATCATAGACCAGGTAAAGGATATTATTAGAGGAAAAGGCACAGTAGGCTTTTGTTAAAAAGTTAATTCAAAGGCAGGTGTGGTTAAAGATTTAGTGCTGAGGGTTAATAACTTGGTCTACTGTAATATAACAGTAATCGAGTTAGTAGTGTTTAATTGGAAGTTAGAGGATACAAATCATGTGAAACTGTTATTAGGTATTAGTGACTGTGCTACTTTTTCTCATTGAGCTGATAATACTGGGAAATATGAGTGTCTTGCTTGGTTCAGTGTTTACATGATATTGTGCAAAAAGTAGGCTAGCCTTCATTTAGCCTATATTCCCTGATAACAAAGTCAGGAATAGTGTGTTTTTTGAAGCAGTGCAATACAATTTAGTGGGTCCAATTGAAATGTGGGGTCCACGACAGGTCAAGGTTTGAACATGGGGCTGATGACGTCACTCGACTGTGTCTGTGAGGGAGGTGCACTCACAATAATTCAGTCACGTGAGTACACCTGCCTTTGCAGCATGTAGAAATCTTCGGGACTCTGAGCTCCTTGTGTGGGTGTGATCCTACACTGCCTTACCACCTCCAGCCCTTGTTTCAAAACAGAGAGAAAGGCAATTAGCTTCCTGAAGCTATCAAGTTAACAGCACAGTGCTGCCTGGAGCCCAGAAGAATTCAGGTCGGGATGGGTGGTGGTTGTGGAGGGGGAGGAGGCGTCTTCTGTTTATTTAGACAAGATGGATCAGAAGCAGAGAGCTGAGCACGAGTCCTGTGGAATGCTTTGAGCCCTTTTCATATACAGTCTATGGATGAGCTGTGAAGTGCCAATAGGCTGGTTTATGAACACAGTGCCACGGGTGCACAGCACAGGTTACCAGGCTAGTTTAATTGATAATGCCTGATGAAACTACTTCATTCTGCATAAGCAGAAGTGCGGGAGATTTGAAAACATATGAAGAGACCGTGGACACTACTGATTACAGATTTTCCTTAAGCTCTCTTACCACTGCTCTCCTTTTTATCTTGTTTCAAATACTTAGCCTTTCTTTATACTGCGCTTGTTTTAGATACTCTTGATTCATTTTTAGTAAACAGCATTATAACTTACAAACAAAACTATGGGTTTGTAAGTTACAATGCAGGGGGTCTTATCTGCTACAGAACACCAAAGCCTTGAATGAATGAGCTTATTAGGGTGAGGTTCATAAAGTTTCTGGACATCAGTTAGTATGCAACCTTCAGAAAGCCATAAGTCACATGAATAAACCTTATTTGCTATACAATTCAACCTTCACAGTTGAAGTGCTATTCTCTCACCCTGCATATTCTTCAACAACCACGTGAGACCATTTGACTGTCATCAGGCATATGCACACACTCGCTGTCAGCGCAGACGCAATGGTTGTGTAACTAGTTTCTCAAGCTAACCTGAAAAATAGCTTCCTCATTCCCACAGAGCTGACTCAAAAGTTTCAATATCTAGTCTGCTGACACCTCAGAGGACTCAGAAGTGCTTGTTAAAATGCAGTTTAGTATCTAGAGATGAAATTAAGTCAATAATGCTCTAATGGGCAGCTCTGCACTTTTTCTCTGGGGTTATGCAGAAAGCCTGTGCAGTGATCCCATGCTTATATTTTACAGTAAGGAACATTAACAAACTCCAAACTTGTGCCTGTAGATTATTCTTGAAGATAATAATTGTACTGATTTGCAGATCTCTGCTTTGTACATCTAAATCTGTTGTGCATTACCAATGCGGTATTTTTTAACAATGAGCACTGTTTGTTTGTCAGGGCTTAGGAGGCTCGTGGGAGTAGCTTTGGGTGATGCAGCACTGCTAGGTTTCTCCAGCAGATTTGGTTTGTATAGGCAGCAGGGTACAAAAACCTGAATAGCTGCTATAAATTACAGTATAGTTAGTCCTCACATCAAATGTAGGTTAACTCAAAATCCGCTGCTCCCTGACTGTGACAGCAAAAAAAAAATGTTTCTTTAAATAACAGTTGCAACACTAAATGAAAACAAAGCAAATAAAAAATAATCATACTTGAAAACAATGTGCACCAACAGATCGAGTCTTCAATAAGTATTCCTCTCATACCGTGCATATTCTGAGATGACCCCCTTAATGCCCTCCATCTATCTAGCCAGAAAAGAGGCCAAACAGATTATGAGGCGAAGGCTGGATTGTCCTGTAGGAGGGGGGCAGAATATGTGACATTTGTACGTAAAATTTGGTGACACCAGAGTGAGAGGGACGTTTGACAGCGGCTCCAGACATGTTCAAGATAAAGCCTGTGGGACGTCTCAGTGATGGTGCTACAGTGGGGCTGCTGTTTGGGAATAAGAGGAATTTAGCTACAGCAGGGAAGAGCTTAAGTAAGTGACTCTGCACCTCTGTGGACCATGTGAGGAGCTGACAGGATGAGAGAAGCAGAGCACTGGCTGTGATGTACAGGCTTTGTTGGCAGGATTTAATTGCAGCCAAAGACATTTGGAGTCACCTTCACACACACAATGAGCAAGAGCTTAACGTCTTCCAAATCAGGGCATTACTTGCCACTTAATTCACAGCTGTCTCCACAGACCGGTCTGATTACATGCTGTAATCTCGGCTCAACTTAACGAAAGTGACTGAAAGAAGAAACAACAGGACTCTGGCCATAGGGCTGCTGGCTAATTAGACAAGTGGCAGAATGTCACGTCTTTAAGAGTTGGACACCACTGCGTGAAATGCCAGAATTAGAAGTTATCGAGACTCAATCACTCTCAGCTCACATTACACATGAGAGCGGCTACAGTGATAACAACAGAAACAGTGGTCCCGCTAACTATATTAGTGTAAACATAATTTACCAATTTATTCTAAAATATAATAACACGTACTTTTATTGTGTCCTGCAAAAATAGAGACAAGACACCAGAAGAAGTCCTGCCTTACATTGTGGAGAAAAAGGCATAAAAGATGTGCACGCAAGTGAAGAAAATTTTTAATTCAAGTGAAGTTTTTTTAAGCACTTCTACATTCCGAGCAGACTGAAAATAAGTAGATGTAAAATTGAGAAAAAAAATGTACCTTTTTGGGCTTCACCGCAACTTCAGAGTTGAAGCTGGACTCGAGGGCATCTTTGCCCTCAGCTTCACCCTCTTTGCTCTCCGTCTCATCCTCACTAACAATAGGTCCGTTTTCACAGATGGGTGTTTGAAAGTCGTCATCAGGAAGAGGCGGGTAGCTATACTTGAAGGGGTCCTGGAATGTATTTGTATAATATGATTAAAGGTTACACAGCATAATTGCACATCACATAATCATTACAACATAATCCCACAAAGGTGATATTATTATATTTATTAATTATGTGAGCAGTTGTAGTAACTACTGCATCATTGTAACTATCATACACGATAGATTAACATAGGGCATCATGCAAGAAACATGCCTGTCACACACACACACACACACGTCTCTGAATATTATAAGGCCAGCTGGAAGAGTAATATTGGGGATGCCTCAGTGTGTCAGGCCCTTGGAAGAGAGTGACAGCGTACTGATACATTGGCAGAGACAGATGAATGGTTGTCACAGTTTAGATTACCACGGGCTGTGCTTCTGCAAATGTGAAACTTGTTAGAGCCGTAACTCCGCAGACAGACACACTGATCCAACACTTTTTCCCTTAATTCCACTGCCAACGCTTTTAAAAATGATAGACTTTACTTTAAGGATCTCTGAAATACAAGACTTAAATCTCAGAACTTGTAAAGCTCATCTTTTTACTCTTCAATGTAATTTTCATGAACAAACACTTTCTGATACATGACACAGGACGTGTAGCCTTATTTGGTATTACTGGGGACTTAATTATGCTAATTTACAATTCTCATGAACATGCTATTAATCATGTTTACGCATGTCATTTACACAGTTATCTGAAGTTAGGAACTTTTGCTGATTCTGAGAGGAATTCTTAAATAATCTTGCATGAGGCCCATTGTGAGGATATTTTAGAAATGTTGAATCTAACATACAGAAAGACATAATAACATACCATTCCACCCATGTGAGGCGGCAGGTACTCCGGCCCTATGAATGTCTGGATCTCGGATCTGGATGCAAACTTGAGCTTGCTGATTGCCTCCGGACCCAACCACGACTTCACAATCTTCCACGCAGCTGAAACAGAGACATGTTTACGCTCAAGATGTCAGAATCTGATTAATAATTAAGTTACTGTTGGTGACAAAACTATGCATGTTTGTATAGACTGCTAAGAGAAAACAGGCTCACCATTCATGATCCAAGGCATTTCCACAATGATCATTTTGGCTGAAATCATATAAAAAGGAAAAAATCAGTCCACCATAATAATGTGTCAAAATTCACAGGTTTGACTTGAAAGTAGATGTAAATCGCAAAAAAGTGAATGTGGATAAATATTTGTTGTAGACTTTACCATGACTTACATAAAAACTTTGGATAATATACTTTGAAGCAATTGATAATGTACTTCACAAACTCCATGTCCTGAAACACAAAGTGGAGAAAAAACAATGATATAAAACTCTGAACCACGTAGAGGGCTTTAACAATAAATGATGCACTTTTAAGCACCTCTAGATCTGTACGGACAATTAACAGAAAAGGAAATTCCTTAAGAGCTCCTACAAACGCTTAATTTATCTCAAATACGTCTGAGACTTGAGGATGTTATTTTGCCATGTTTTTCGACTACACTGCTCTTTTATTTTGTTATGAACCATGTGCAAAATAGATACACTTGTTGTTGTATACTAATCATTGCAATAAATTACAAGGAGACAATTTTCCCGAAAACAAGCAAAAACAGAGCGGCAGTTCATAGTAAATGACTTAAATGCATTTTCTCTACATACATATAAAGGGGGTGTGATTCAAACAGACAATGTTTATCTACGCCTTAGTCAGCGCTTAAAAAAGCCAATCATGCCTATAAAATATTCATTATAAATATCATCTACAAACCGTATATCCAGGTGAAAGTCTACTGCCACACTTTTTTTGGTGAATACAGTAAAATTTCATCTTACTGTTTTAGGTTAATCACAATCAGACAGCCAGCTGATATGTCAATACATACACTGTGGTTAAGCTCCATAATAGGCTTGAAGCCTCATTGCTATTCGGGAGACTCACTCTTGAACCTTAATGAGATCATACTGGCTACCCTTGCTCTAGCTCGTACTGTGGTTCAACAAGCCTCAATAGGGCTGCTTTCCAAACTGATCTTCTAATTTAAGCATTTCGTATTTGGCTTGCATAGCTATTTATTCTTTTTGCCTTGCTTGTGTTGATTTATTTGTATTTAAATGAGCCATTTCTCCAGAAGAGAGCCTAGCCAGTGAAATACACATACATACATAATACTCGTTGACAGAGAGCTCCGTCAAGGAGCTAACGCCTGCTACACAGTGTGTCTTGGATTAGACAGTCCACTTCAATTGACCAATGGGATTTAAAGGTTACTTTAATCTCCAAAGTGTAAAACCACTGAAGAGCATCAGTCGCTGCAAGACCACTGCTCAAACAGCGAGAAATACAGAGGATACGCAAGTGCATTTCTCTGACAGTCACAGCAAGGAAACGGGTCTTTCTCTGAAATAAGAGTGAAGCTTATTAATAGAGAGGGAATGAAAATTCAAAATAGTTTGTTTTTGGAGCTGTGGATATAAATGCAAGAAACTAAGATAAATTTAAACTTGGATTAGAGCATGATGCATAATTAAAAGGGATGTTATCGATTAAAAAAACAACAACCTTGTCATCATGAACTCACTATATTGCTGAGGCCAGACTCGGTCATGTCAAATACAACGGTGAGTGGCATCCCAGGTTCTTTCTTCGCATACCGCTCCAGCCAGAAGGCAATATACTTCTTCTTGTCCACGATTGTTTTTGCATCCTTGACGTGTAGCTTTACTTTGAACCAGACTAAACACAGTAAACAGAGGCTCCAAATGAATAAAGTATCCATAGTTTTGTATTTGTGTAGAATATCAGTGGCGGCAACACACTTTTAATGGAACTTATATCTTGTATGACAATTAAAGACTAGGCTAAGATGAAAGTATATACTATTACAGTTTGTGACTGTGAGAAGTTCTGTAATAAAACATGTACATACAGAGCTTGTTGCCCTCTTTGTCATAGCCGTGGAGGTAGACAGCACCAGTCTCAAACATCCATTTGGGAATGGTGCTCTCAGTGAGATCTGAAACAAGCAGGCAGACACACACTGTAAACTGAATTTTAGCTATACAGAACATGGTATTGTAGGTAGGTTGCTTGTAAGGGTCATCATTTTAGCAAAACCATCTAGTTCTATTACTGGAGATGAGTCATCACAAGAACAAAATATAACTAAAATTGGTCTACAGGAACTGAAAATGGCCTACATATATGTAGGTGAGCCAGGACTAGAAAGCTGTACTTTCCTGAGTTATGAAGGAAATCTCTCACTTACCATTATTTAACAGTTTTATTGAACCTATCGGCAGAGGATCCTAGTTTTCCTAAAATGTTAAACTGCTTTAAATGATAGAAAATAACTTGTCATCAACCCTTAAAAGAACTAACAAAATATGGCCTTGGTGACATGGCCCACGATGCCCTGGATACTAATGACTTGAACAAATCAAATTTCCTAAAACCAACTGTTTGACAAATTGAATTTGCTGGATTAAAGATTACCAAAACAACAACTCTGAGAAACTCCTCAGAAAACACCAATAGTGGGAATTGTTCTTGGGGGTAGCCTCTGCAAGGAGACATGGGTGTTTAACACACAATGACACTCTGTCTGGATTCATCCAAGAGCAGCACAATAACAACCACTGATCTGTGTTGCAAGCTTGCAAACTAAATATCAATGACAACATTTCTACTTTTAGGTAGGACTGGATATTTACAAACCAAATTGTGCCTGTAGCCCTAGCTATCAAAGTTACCAGAAGTTGGCATTTAAGGACTGGTCAGATTCATAATGTTGTTTACTTATTCTCTGGTCATGTGGTTCCTAATTAATTTTTTTTTCTTATTTAATGTAGTTCTTAGGTAACATTTAATCTTTGAGAACAGTGGTGTCTCTCGTTAAAGAGGTTTTTTTTTAGAAAAAACATGTTAAATTTGGTCAAAGAAATAAACTGAAAAAAAAAATTAGTTTTGATATAGGCTTTACAAGTCAGTTATGGGATTGGCACTAGTATCAAAAAGGTGGCTCAGCCCTACTTTTAGGTGATGTGAAATTACATATTACAAACTTTTCAGCATGATTTCTTACCATTCAAACCATATTCTTTTCTCCACTGAAGACTCTCATCAATCATTTTCAAGGCATCATCAACAACATAAAGTCTCCATGTCAGGTAGCCTTCCACCAGTGCATCATCTGTCTGAAGCCTTTCCAAATCTCTGGAGTCATATTTATCTGTTGAATCTGTACACAGATAGGTTAATATAAAGGCTGAATCACATGACGTTTAACTTTAAAGAGATCAAGCACACGGTTTCACTCTCAACCACATTGACTTCATGACCTTTTTGTGTTGTAAACTCAAATAAAGTTCACCTGGAGGCCATAACGTTACCCCCTAGGCTGTATTTGTCTAAAGACGTGTCAACACGGACCTAACGTTGGCTAGTTATCTGCTGGGGCTTAACGTTATCTGGGTTCCGAGCATTTAGGTCATGATGTTTACAACATGGGTAAAGTAAGTTAGCAGTAACGTTACACTATTAGACAGTTATCTACAATATCTGAATATAACGTTATGCGGCGTATGTAGCTGACAATAACTCACGCAAAAACAAGTGACAGGTCAAGGAGAAATTTTATGTCAGTTTATCCAATAACTGTGTTAACGTTCTGTTTACCTTGGAGGAACTCGTTCTTGAATCTCTGTCTCGTCTCCTCAATTTTCTTCTCAATGTCCTAGTGTCAAAGAGTTCGCTCGGTTAGACACAATTTTTGTTTTCAACAGATGGCATTAATATTAAATAGGGAAACTGTGCTCTAACGGTAACGTTAGTTTACGTTACCTGTTCTCCTTCGTGCTGGTCAAGTTCAGCCATATTTAACTGTGCCCGAGTTTCCTTCTCTATGGTTGCTAACCCAGTTCCTCCTTGCTGAGCTAGCTAGTTAGCTAACGTCCAGAGTTAGATGAATCAGTGCGAAGTGCGAAACTGACGTCCTGCCGTTGCCATTTTGGCTCCAGTCGTGGCCACACCTCTACAATGAGTTGTTTGTTTCAACTGAAAGATTAGAGGGAGTGTTCACTTGAATACAAGTTAACCAGAAAAGCGTTTGTTTATTCATTCATACAGCTAAAATATGTTAATCGGACGTACAAGCTACAGACTTTAGCTTAATGTCTTCAATTCACTTACGTTACCAACGTCACCCACAATGCACTTGGACTAGCAGGAAGCGTTCAATTTCAGTTGGCGCGCCGCTACTTGCATGTAACAGTCGCTATGAACCGTTGAATACGGCAAAAGTTCTGCTAAAAAACTGTATTTAGTAACGTTAACTAGTCGTCCATTTGTACACCACGGGGACACTTCCGTCATGAGAGTGGCAGCCTCCACCTTAGAGATAACGTTAACTCAAGCTGTCAGTAAGGAGGGATCGAACCTGGTAGGAACCAAAAGGTGCTCATAATGGAGAGATATCGAAGTACCCATCGCCTTTCCCTTTGTGGAAAGATAATCTTATTTAACTGTAAACGAGCTACAGCCACAAACGACAGCGAACGAATTGAGTTAGCATTCTGCAGCCTGTCATTTGAACGGAAAGACAACGCGTTCCTGCTCACAGCTGAGGGAGCAGCTGTCATCAGCAGGAAAAGATCAGCGCAGCGTGTGGAGATTGTGAAATGTAAATGTGCCATACATGTTCAGAAGAGAGTCGCAACGCCATGTGTTTTAGTGACAAAGAAGAGTGAGAAAGGAGGGAGCTTCCAGTATACTCTTCTCACACTGAGCAGCTCAAACCGACTGGAGCCCTGCATTGAGTTTAAACTCCCTTATGAAATGAGGGAGAATGTGTCTATCCTCCAGGGCCCCACGGTGTTGTGGAGCCATGCTGGTAATGTCTTCTATACATCTCTGCAGGCAGGAGAGGTGAGACAGGTACCCATTCAGTTATCCCACAGTGTTGTTGGAGAACTCCCCCTCCACAAAAAACAAATATTTGTTCTTGGACTGCAAAACGTTTCTGAGCAGTCCTTGAATAAACAGTCCACAAGCAAAGCCCTTGGCTATTTTATTGACAATGGTGGCGTGTTTGATGGCACTATGATTTTGCCTCATCCCTACATTTGCATCACAAGATGCCTTTTTGTGCTATCAGCAGAAAAAGTAGATGGTGGGCTGAAATCTGTTGTAGTTGCAGCAACTTCTAATCAGCAACTCGCTTACTTTGAGAATGGCATTGTGAAAGACACATGTCAGCTCCCCTTTGGACAGCCTGAAAATATTCAGCTTGTCAACACCGGAAGAAATGGCTACCTGTTCGTCATATCCTTTCACCGGGACCATGCGTGTGCTGTATGGAAGGAAACATTTCAGGTATGCAAAAATGGGGTTTCGGTATACAATTGCTTTTTCTGTATCTAGACTTTCATTCAGTTTTCAAGATTTCATAAGCCTACTTTGTTAAACTCTCTTCTCCAGATAGCGTCCCACTGGTCAGGTGTCAGCTCTGTCCATGTGGATGACTTTGTGGGATGTGGAACAGAGCAGATGCTGTTGTGTTTTACGGATCAAGGCATAACAGGACACTCATTGGACAAATTCCTCATCACTGACCTATGTGGCATTTCATATGCTGTAAGGCATCATTTTCCCTCACATGAGCTATGCTGCTTCACAAGTACAGTTATTTGTGATGGAGGACAGAGTGACTAATATATAATACATTTTTTTAGCGTTGCCAGGATAATATAGCACCCGAGACATCTCCTCTTCTCCCAGAGAACTATCTCCTCACTCTTCAAGCTTTAGAGTCCAGACTACAGGTGAGCATATATAAACTGTTAAAGCACTCGTATGTTATTTGTCTTAATGGTGGAGGGCTGGGCAGTAATATAACCTTATCGTCTGTCTGTTGTATGCAACATCAATTTAACTATTTTATGCATGTACACTGAACAAAATTATGAACCCAACACTTTTGTTTTTGCCCCCATTCATCAGAGACCCAAGACTTTCTGTATGTACGTTCTGCATGGGTATTGTACAGGTGTGCCTTAGGCTCACCACAATAAAAGGCCTCTCAAAAAATATTTTATTGATAATTCATCAAGTGCTCACTAACACAGGTTTTGACAGATTTGTGAAAAATATTAGAACTAGGCTTTTTGTGTACAGAAAGTTTTAGATCTTTGACTTCAGCTCATGATGAATGGGGGCAAAAACAAAAGTGTTGCGTTTATAATTTTGTTTTGTGAAGTGTATTTGGTACAATTATTTGATTTCATCCATATTGACCAGCAATAATATTCTGAATACTCAATGACCTGATGATGGTATTTGTGTGAGTTGGAAACATCTTGACTGTCAATCATATCTGATCTGTCTTTTAGAGTGGATTGACTGTGCTGCAGGAGCTTCAAAGAGAAGTGAGAGTGAAGGAAAGAGTCCTACAGCAGTCAGTCCAAGCTCTCACTGATGTGGTCTCTGAAAGAGAACCTATTCTCACACAGCCTGAGCAGGTATAGTTTATCTAAGAAAATTTACAGCCTGTTACAGTATTAAGTTGAATACGGCAAAAGTTCTGCTAAAAAACTGTATTTAGTAACGTTAACTAGTCGTCCATTTGTACACCACGTGGACACTTCCGTCAAGAGTGTGGCAGCCTCCAGTATTAAGTTGAGTTTTCAGAGGCCTGAATGCTATCAGTAATAGTTATTCAACCAGCAACTTTGTCAACCCGATCACAACAAAAATGAATAGATATTATGCCTTTGCTTTAGTTTTTTTGGGACAGGACATCAAGACATCTTACCACATGTTAATGATGACAACATTGTCAATGTGACATTAGCATTTCCATTTTCATAATGAAATATCTGTAACACAGACATGCATTAAAGTTATATTTAAAACTTAAAAATGGGACATTTTATAACATCTTCAATGGAATATAAAGATATTAAACTGTTTTTGTCTCCTTAAAACAGCAGGCTATTATTGCTAGTCCTGCCCCCTCCCCCTCAGTTGGTTAAATTTTGCTCCAGCACTTGTCAGTCATGTTGATAAGTTGTCATGTTTAAAATGGCAACTCACATGAGGCTGAGGCAGTCAGAGTTTTTAATGCTGCCTCTGGCATTGAGGAGGACCAAAAGACCAAATGTGGGCAATGGAAACACATGCTTTACTGATACACCCACAGTGAATGGTGTATATAGCTCAAAGCTAGCTTTTTTTGAAAAGCAAATAATTATACTACATTTTGACAGAAAATACCATCGCAACACTGTTTGGTTTTAAATAGCATTTAAGAAGTTCACTACCTGTGTGCCTAATGGGCTTTTGTTCAAATTGAAATGTCTGATATAAACTGCTATTGCTGTCAGTACTGTCACACACTTGTCATTGCTGATAATACTCTTTGCACTTTCTGTCCAGGAAGGCCTTATTGCTCTGTGGGACTGTGATGATGAGTCAAAGGATGAGGCCCTCGATGACAAGACACAAGACATGCCAGCAGTGTCTTCAAAACCTCAAGTTGACAAGCTATGGCATCGCATCGCTGGGGACCGAATGGTTGTGGGAGTGATACTAACTACTGACAGCCCCGTGTAAACATGGTTTTTAATTGCATATATTTTTCTTTGAGTGGACCAAGGCATCAGCCTTCTGAAATATGACCCATTGAACATGACATTATCTAAACACGTAGTAGTGATTTTTTTTCTAAAATGCTCATCCACTTGCTGTCTCGTCAGGCATAATGAGTTCATCTGGTTGAGTGGTCTCATGTGTGTGTATGGTAAGGATACAGGCCATATTAATGTGGCACTCCATGTTTTAGTCAAGTGAGAAGAACTACTGTCCAGCTGTCAGACGGTATCATGGCTGCATGATTAGATTTGTCCAACGTAAAATGTTATGGTGCCATGGTTTGAGGTGGGCAGATCATGTCGAGTAAATCACATCTGTGAGGTAAAATATCTGCTTGTCTCCAATGAACTTAGACTTTTTTACATGATTAGATCAATTAGTCGTTTAAAGAACTGTAACATCTAATATCTGTAAACAAATCACACTAAATACGGTAAGTACTCTCTCTAATTGCCCCCAATTTTATAGGCAGGTGCAGGGTGGCTAGGTAGTCTCCATGGCATCAGTTTTTTAAAATAAATCTCCAAGCTCCTTTTGTGGGAACATGAAGCTATCCGATTCTTCCATCCACCTGTTCATGTTTTTTATTTGAGAACATGTGGAGGAAAACTACTTCTGGCATGATTGCCTCAAGAGCCCAGATATTGTTGTTGTGATTGGTGCACTTGTACAGCTGATGTAATATCACCACCTGGAGATATCGGTGTTAATCAGTTCACAAGCAGTCACACAGTTATTCACACACAAACACACACACATACTTTGTGTTTTTGTATCCAATCTCCAGTCTGATTACCTACTGTCCGTGTGATATCTGATTGTTAGTGATGTGTTATTTTTGTTCCAGACCAGTGGCCAGTGTGAGCTTATCCATTCTGACAGAGACAGGCCAGAGCTCAACGCCCGCAGTCATCCAGACCCAGAGCCAAGTGTCCTGGCTTCCAGCGCCCTGCTCCTCATCATCATCATCATCCTCCTCCTCTGCCTCCTCGTTCCCAGAGCCCGCAGCCAAAAGAAGCAAGCCGCACAATGCCAGCAGACCCAATGATCTCAACACATGCAGACTGGCTGTGACTGCTGTGACCAGGCTGACACCGCTGTTGAACTCTGGCTGTGTCAAGTGCCGTGTCATGCTCCATTATGGCCATAGACAAGATGCTTTTGCCATCGTGAGCAACCCAACACCGGTTGTCCTGCATTGTGGTCAAGTTGCTTTAGACATCCATACTGATTTACAAACCCAACTGTTGAAAAACCCCAAACTCAAAACAGGTAAAATCACAAATGCTTCAATGCTTGATTTTAATACTGGTCCCGTGGATTTTCGTGATTGTCTTCTGTTTGTGCCCAGATGAGGTTAAAGAAGACTTGCTGAGCCTGATTGCGGTGCTGGAACGTTGGGCCTTCTACATAGATTCTCCTGATCACAGCTTAGGTGATGTAGATGGCTGGATTCAGAAAAGAGTGGGTTGTAAGAGGATAGAAGTAAGCCCTCAGTATCTACTGTTAAATTCTTCCGGACCATCTGCTCTCATGCTGCTGCATTGGCATCAGATAACCCCTTTCCAGGGGGAACTGTCTGTCTACTCCAGGTAAATCATTTTTATTTACAGATACCATTAAGATGGCTATATTACTGACCTCAGAGTTGTTGCAGTTGTTGATGGTTTGGATAGTATTGAGTTTTGACCATCATATTATTGGGTCTTTGTAAAAGGATGCATTTTTATATTTAAGTCAAAGGTGCTTTAAAAAAAATATTGTAAACGAACATACTATAGTGGTTAGGTTTACTGTTACTTACCAAAACACACTGTGTTTCCTTGAGGTCTAACAAAGATACTGAATCCATTTATTTATAAATTATTATTTATAAATACTTGGGCACCAGCATTGTTTACTACCAGTCTTTTTCTTCCCTGTCTTTGTCAGTTGCTTTGATGCAACTGTTGGTGCCTTACAGCCACTAGTAGATCAGTGGAATAGTGTACCATTGGCCGGAGTGTGTATAGCATTCCCCGCTTGCATTTGCACATGCATTTGCCTGTGCCTGTGTATTTGTTCTTGTGCATGCACAAGAACTAACAAACGTCAGAAAATTGCTCTGTAGTGCTACTGGAGGTCGAGGACTGTAGAGAGTACCTTTTTAATAAGTTCTAATTTGACCTAAAGATTCTATTGTCTGAACACTATTTCCAGATTTTCAAACTTCCTTTGGTTTTCATAATTTCAAATTTTATTTGCTACTAATTTAATAGTCATGTAAATTCAGAAAACAGTAGTAATAGATAAAATCTCTATTCATTTGGCAGTTATGATATTACTGCTCTGTTCAAACACTACTACAAGGGATTCCCTTGAATTATTCAATTTTTTTTGAAACAACTAAGGAACGTAGTTCCACAAGTATGTGGGCACTGCTAAATTTATATTTATGCATTCAAAGTTGACTAGGATGCATGTCCATGTGAGATTCCCCTGAATATCAAAGCAATTACTATTCTCCGCCCAGCAGAGCACTCCTGCAAATAAACTCAGGTAGGTGGGTGTTAAGAAGTTGACAAATGACAGAAATGATAAAGACATTAAGAAACATTAACAACCATGTTTTCATTTATTGCAACATATATTATATGATGAAACTGAGGCTCTGTTGTTCCTTTGCAGCCAGTTACAGATGCTGCAGTTCCTGGACTCTCTCTTGGCTTACCTCCCTGTGTCCTGCTCCATCCAGCCTGTCAGAAGTACAAGAGGGCAGGCTGCAGCTCAAACATTTTCTTTGGCATTGGAGAAAGAGGTGGTGTCATTCAGAGAGTGTGTGTCATTGCTACTTTGTGAAGAAGAGGAAGAGGGAAAAAAGAGGAAGAGCCTTGGACATGAGGAGAGCCCTGAGCCAGGTTCTGTAAAGGGGCTCCAGAGGTGCAGAGAGGTGTGGCAGCGGGACATGGAGAGGAGTAGGACGAGGTTAAGCCCCCTGGTGGATGTAGGGAAGTATCGTAGGCTAACCCAAAGCATGTCCAAAGTCCAGCTCGATGGGGATTTGGCAGCTCTCTTAGATGCTCAGAGAACTTTGCTCAGCTAACATGCTGCATCGAAAAATCTTTGTTTCCTGGACAAAGGGTTAGTATTAGTGGGGTGGGAAGCCAACTCCTCATTCGTGTATAATGTCAAGTGGTCATCATGTATATTCTGCACACTTCACTTGTACTGAGAGCAACCCTCGTTGCTGGCTTCGTTAATACTGTGCTAAACTGTGTGTGTCTGCTCTCTCAGACAGCCTCTTGGCGTTTGTATCTATCTAGTGTCTGCTGCTGTGTAGAGCCTCAGCCTATTTCCATTGGATCACCTCCTCGGTTTCACTGCCTTAATCTCATACTGATGTGAAACTGTTCCCTGCTTAGTTCATTCTTCTGTTCATGTCCCTTTACACCTTCTGTTCAAATCCCCTCTGTAATGTCTATTGCTGCCGTGTGCTGTTCACTAGGCGAAAGAAACTGCTTTCATTCTGGAGCGAGAAACTGTGTTATGAATAAAGACAACTTATGATGGTAGAGCAAGGGCTTCTACATCTGCTCAGTGGCCAGAGTTGACTGAAAGCTTTTAGTGGTACTTTCCCCTCATGGGTCCGTTATTTCCCTGTGAAACGATGTAAATAAAAAGTCCTTGGATGCTGTTTCTCCTGTGATGCTGCACAAGCTGTCAACACTGTTAGTTAAAATACCATTTGTCCAAGTAAACATCAAACCCTACTTAAAAGGGCAGCAGCTTTGCTGGATACATAAGGCCCCGTGTCCACCAAAGCGTTTTTTTCTGACGCCAGCGTCTTTTTTTCAATACATTCCAATGGGAGCGCCGCGTT
>JAPMOB010068590.1:0-34952 GCA_029875015.1 Lepomis gibbosus | reverse complement strand
CCTTGTCTTTTGAGGGTTTGCCAAACAGAGAAGAGGAAGTCAACAGTTCACTCACACCCAAACTCACCCTAACACACATACCACACTGTCATTTCATCATAATCACAACCTTTACATGCACGCTAGCGTCTCTGTTACTCTGTAAGTTTTGTCCAGGGTATGATCAGATTCAGGATATGACCTAGATTAATCATCTGGACTGGGCCTGATCTGAACTCTGTTTATTTATTATTCATTATTGTGACTGTCTTCACTTGATTGGGTAGTAATATTGACAGAAAATATAATTTATCTTGTAAATTCATATGCTCAGCTTTACATTTACATATCTTCACGTCACACTAGTAAAACTGTGGCACAATAGATAATTAGTGTCAGTCTGTTGCTTGATTCATCGCTTTGACGTGAAGCACTTTGTGTTTTTTTTTCAAATTTTACCAGCAGCAGCATGTAAAAGAAGCAGATTTGACTTTTTCCCCAGTGCAAACCCCGGGATCCTGATAAGGAAGCCACCTGGTGGAACAAAGTTGAAGACTGCTGGATGTCTGTCAGGAGAGCATGCATATGAGGGGAGTTTACCCAGCATGTCTTGTGCACAAAATATATAAATTTGGCTACGAAGACTATAGGTTTTGGTAAACTGGGCGTCGTAAAGTGCACAATGATGCAGCAAACAGAGTTAGTTATAAATAACAGAGCACAGTAGACCACATATTACTTTAGTGCCTTTTTTATTTACAATGCCATCATGTTAAAAAACAAGACTTATTTCTAAAATAAAAGTCTATCCTTAATTGCAGTTAATATGTAGGCTACTTTAAGTTTTTTATCCAACCAGAAATTGTTTCATTGGACAGTTTACTTCAAACATTTTAATAAAAGGAAGAGTGTGTAGGTGGCCATCGCTAATTTTGAGATAATTTCTCCGCAGATTGAAATTAATTATTTTTAGAGCCACTTAACATGGAATATTTTATACTCTGAGATCATCCACAAATCGGGCTCAGCGATCAGTGGCCGTTTTTGATACGCAATATAAAGTGAATATGCTTATTTACATATGTATTTCTGAAGAGATTCACTCCGGGGTGCACATCACCCACAAAATGTGGCGACTGGTTTACTAGAAAAATATAGAAGCACAATCTGCGCTCTTTGGAAGAGAAATTACACTGTAGTCAAGTTATCCCTGGCAGAGAAACACATATCCAGATTGTCTTTCTTGGTATGGTTCTTCATGTTTCTATTTTTTTTCTAACAGAACCATTAGGTGTAGGTTTTCCCCTTTACCCACAGTTGAACCAATAATCATCCTATACAAGCCCAACTTCCCCTTCTAGAGCTACAATTTCTGTGCAAATCTGAAGGGCTATCACTTTAGGATACCCCCCCCCCCTCTTGCCCTCAAACTGTACAGGAGATAAATGTCTGACTTGGCAGATGGACTCATTGTGGCAGCAGGCCTGACCTTACACCCGTCCACCCTCAGGCCAAGGTTTCCACTTCTACAACTCCCACTCCACCTCCTGAGGAGATTTTAATGCATTTCTATTTAGTTCTTTCCTCCAGCTTAGTTAAAAATAGTACCAGGATGTGCTAATATGTTTAGTCCCAGGAGTATGAACCCTAATGAGGTACGATCAACAGTCTTTAGACCAAAAGGAAATAATTTTGATTGCTAAAACAAGACACCCGGGGGGAAAACACCATTTCAGTTTATGTACCAAACTCACCTCCTGAGGATTCCTGTATTACTCAGTGAATTTCACTAATCTCCAAGAGTAGGCATTTTCTTGTGTTGATGTCCTGAACACAGAGCAGGCTCCTATGTTCTATTCTTTAGAACTTGGATCATAATCCAACAGTAACATTAAGCATTAGAAATACACAGATCATTACAAAGGAGCATGTTTATTACTAAGACTTCAGTGGTCTGAAGTCTGTCCAGAAAAATCTAAGCAGACATTTAAACTTCAGAGCGTTTGTTTCTAAAAACCAGTGGCACTTGACGAACACAAACTAAACCAGCAAAGAATCTTAAAAACAATTTACTAAAAAGTGTGTAGATTTAAAACAGAAGTCCACGGCTGCATGTGGGTGAATCACGTTTCCCTATTACATCCCACACGCCTGCTGATGTTACTTTTCCCTGTAAATTCACAATGTCCTGGAAGAAAGAAGCTTACAGGCTGCAGTTTTTCTTAAGAAATTATAACTATAGTTAAACTTTCTTGATCCACTTGGTTCCTTATAATAAAAATTAAAAAAGATGGGGAGTAAATACCAAATGTAATCTGAGGGATTGTGAGGCACAGTTCTTGAGTTATGCAGATATCCTTATTAGAACTTGACCTTCCTTCATTATTACAGATCATAGGTTTATGTGGCTACAAAACACAAAGAAAAATATCAAAGTTAAATTTGACAACTGAATTTTAATCCTAAACCCATTCAACAACTTTTTAATCTTCCGCCCCAGACCTGGAAGCATAACAGGGGGAAAAAAGTAAAAAAAAAAAAAAAAAAGTACTGAAAACGTTTTTTTTTATTTGTCAAAAAAGCTCCTTTACAAGCGCCAAGATTTTAAACCTGTAAAGCCAGCAAACATGTAAAATACAACCCTTACAATACATTAGAATCAAAACAGGTACCAAAAAGTACAGTAAAAATTACACTTCCGTTGATGGAAATGTGGAGGGCAAGAAAAAAAAAAAAGAAAAAACACCAAAGGGAAAAAGTAAAACCTTAAAATGATAAAAAAAAAGGGGAAAAAAAAAACAAAAGTTACATTTCAGATGTTTTCTGTACAAATGGTCGTCTGTCATAAAAGTCGAGTCCGGCCCCGTGCGTCCGTCCAGCCGTCAGTCTCACCGGATCACTGGAGTCCTGAAGGATGACAAAACACTAACATTTTCACTTCCACCTCAAATTCCTTCGATCTAAAATTACTAACAAAGCCGCACCTTTGTTGAAAAACATTCAGACAAATTTCCTTTAAGATGGCAACCTCAGCCCCCTTTAATTTTCTTGTTTAACTCAATTCCTAGATAGCTATGAGATAATGATTATGATATCTGATCAGACATTTAACAATTGAGCCAAGAAAGGATAATATTGCTGTTTCATGCAACTTCAGACTACACCAAATAAATAAAGTTCAGCTCTAAGGGATGCAGTAATATCTGACTCTGGGAAATTAACTATTCAATCTTTGAATTATCTCTTCGACCAAATCTCACACATTTTAAGCTTTTCTACGTGATCTCCCTTTGATAATTATGTAATGTTATACTTTGACTTCTGTTCCCTGAGCCGCCGCTGAAATAGCTTGGAGCCCACTGGAAAGGCTCGCCTCTCACTTTGAAAACTTCTGCTCGACACCTTACAAACCCTACGTTTAAGTTAAAATGCGATTATACATAGGTCAATGACCTAGACCAGAACAATTCTAGCCAGGGGGTCCCTTGCTGCATCTGCACTGTCTATATTAAAGCCTTAAAAGTACAATATAAAACTTTTGTATTGAGATTTTTTTCAAAGTACATAAAATCCTAAAGTACTGTATATTACAAGACAGGTCAGTATATCCCTCTAGGTGTTCTGCAGGTTCAGATTGACATCTCTGCAGTGTTATCTCCAAATCCTAAACTATGGTGCCATGTCGTAGGGTTGCCTTTGGGCAATGTGACTATGTAAAAGGAGGGCGGTTAAAGCCATGGCATACCTGGCACTACCACGTGATCATCAGTATGGCTTGTAGCTGGTCTGGTGTGCCCCCCCTCGTCTTGGGGTTTTCCCATAGCTCGCGTTACCCTGGTCTGTGGGGCCGAGAGGAAAGATGGGTCAGACACACAGACAGGTTTCCATTCAGACCAATTCAGTCAGCATGCAGCAAAGACAACACACCGTTAAGGAAAAGGATGAGTACTTTGTACTTCATACACAAGTCAGGCCACTTTTAGCTTAGCATAAAGACTAGAAGTAGGGGGAAACTGCTAGCGTCTGTCCAACATTAAAGCACCCGTCAACGCCAAAAGCGGAGTCACATGGTGCAACCATCTGATGATCGGTTTAACCGTCTGACCAGTATTTTCACACTGCTTGTGGGCTGCTAGTTTTGGGTTCCGGGCATTGTGACAAGACTTCGGGGAGCTGCACATCACTGTGTCCAGCAGTTGACCGTGAAATACTTGCGCTACACGACTCTGTCTTAAATTGCCTGTTGTTATCTTCACATTTGCTTGTACGAGAGAGACTCCCCTGCTTCATGTGTTTATACAAAGTTAGGTTAAGTAAACCCAGACTCACAGGAGACTGGTGTTGATCTTCACTTACAAACAGGAATAGTTCAACACGTTTTAAGAAATAAACTTGTGTTCGTTTTTGAAGATTAATGTTCTCACAGATTGTCAGAATGTGGCTGAAGCATTTTTCTGTGGTTGCTTATCATTTGATCTGTATTCCTGTTCTCTCACACTACAGTGAGCTGAGAGACTGTGAGGATACTAAAAAAATAAAGACCAAAGACCTACAGCCCCAGCCCTACAGACTGAGTATTGGCCAGATGTGACTCGTTCCCTACAATTAGTTATAAGGATTTAGAATAAAAATTAAATAAAAAAAAATAAAAAAACAATCCATCCTCTGTATCAGCATGTACCACAAGTTTCTGTGTCAGCTGAGAAAACTTGAGACGAGTGCGTCCCAATATCAATATTAAATCTATGTAACCATGATCTAAAACTATAATGCCAGTTTCTGTACTTACTGTAGTCATATCCGGGACCATATCCATAGTAACCAGAAGAGTAGTCGTAGTTTCCGTAGCCGCCACCATAGCCGCCGTAGTTTTGGTTTCCGTATCCTTGGTTCCAGTAGTTTCCATAGCCCTGGTTCCAGCCCTGGTTCTGACCTGAGACACAAAGTGCAGCTGGATGATTCAAGTGTAAAGACAGCCTGACAACTTTTGACAAAATATAACCACAACTGCTGAAAAATATTTTAGACATGTTGAGCATAATGTTCTGCAGTGTCTGTCAAACAATAGTCACTGCGAGACAGTTGGGACTAGAATAACTGCTGAAGGGCTAATTAGATATGCAACAGACAACGAAGAAATTAATGGTACATCCGTCGACTGTATAAAGAGATGGAAGTAGCCTTTGTGACGTCACCCACTGATTTGTGGACTATGGTTTTGATTTTTACCCTCTGCCATCTTGTTGTTTTTTTTTTTTTAAATCACAAGAGACCATATTTGGAAGAGACTAGAACAGGGGAAGGACAGCATTGCTACATCTCAACCGGGACAGACAGTCACATAGCGAAATCCATCCATCCATCCTGCACTTAACCCATCCCTCAAGGGGGCAGCAGGATGGGAATATCAGGTTAGTCAGGCTTCTGCTTTGAGGCAATTTGTCCAACGGATGTTGGACCTTTTTACTTTATAAATTTGGGTATCAAATTCTCCCATAGCAGGTGATCAGCAAACATCTGAACGTAAGGTGAAAATTTAAATCAAAAGATATTTGGGTCAACAAATACATGAACCATTTCTAGAGAAGCATTTCAAATAAAAGACATCTTTATACAGATGCATGTTCCTCTTCCTTACCGCCACGTCCCCTGCCTCCCCGACCCCCATAGCCACCACCGCCACGTCCTGCTCCATACTGCTGCTGCTGGTACACCTCCTTTGGCTGAGCGATCTTCAGCTCACACTGTGGAGGAGATGAAAACACACGTAAGATCCTGAGTTAACAGGCCCAGCAGGAGGAAGGAAAAACTACTAAAACCTTAGTAAAGCAGTCTACAGAGGAAGCATAAACGGTCCATGCTATTCTGCACCGTGACTTATTGTACAATGGGCAGAGGCTTGACAGAAGCTGACACTGCACAAACTTTAGTGTCACACAGGGAATAAAATTCGGTGGTGTCGGAGAATTGCTAAACTGGTCCGTTACATGCAAGACGTTTGCCAACTTTTGTACTGAACCTAAAACAGGGTATTTATTTGCAGGGATACAGAAAAGAAAAGGTTTATGTTAAGAGACGGACTCTGTGAGACACACTGTGGTGAACTTTGTGTTTCTTGTCATCTGTAGGGAGGCCAACCTGATTTTACATGATATTATTTAATTGCATGACTTGAGGCAAATTATCTTTCTCTGAAATTATTATATTTTGATACTACTTCACCACCATTGGGCATAATAGTAATTCATGCATAACCTACTTTCATCGTAACACGGGAAAGAAAGAAGAGTGTATGTTTAATCTAATATTGTGTTGGTTATACTACAGAAGAAAAAGAGCTTAAAGAAAAATTGCATGTTAAATTTCAATATTGGTTAAAAAACAAAAAAAACAATTGCAATTAGATTTCCCAAAATCGTTTAGCCCTACTGCAAAGTGAAGAGTGTGTTGTGATAATCTACAATTCTACAATGAAAGCTCACAATCTAAATTTAACAATGCATCCATCTGTCATTAACATTTTAGAGGAATCATTTCATTATCACTATAGAGAGGCATCCTCATTATGATTTTATAGATATTTGCATAAGTAAATATAAGCACCAGATATTAGTAATGAATGTCAAAGACCGTAAAAAAAATTATAGTCCGCTACATTGCTGAGTTATCGTGTTTATTTCTAGCTTTCATTTCTTTAAGCACGCGTTTGTCAGCATCTCAAACATTCACAGGTGCTGTCCTGAAAACTGAATTCCTCATGATCCGTAGTGAGGGGTGCGATTGTCAGATCAGAACCGGCAGTATCACAAATCATCGAACTCTGCTGAGATCAAACTGTGTATAGTTACCCTGCCACCCTGGATGTTGTGGTATTTCTTCTCCAGACACTTCTTGACACAGGCTTCGTCTTTGTATGTGATGAAGATGAACCCCCTCCTTTTCTTTGATTTTGGGTCGATGGGAAGCTCAATGGTTTCAATCTAGAAGGAAAAGAAGAGCGCAGAGATTCCTGGGTTTAAGTGTTAACAGTACATATTTCATTTAGCAGATGTTTTCCACTGGTTGTCTCACTGTTACCTGTAGTCAGACCCCCTACATTTAGGTTCAACTTTCAAAATTCACATAACATTAAGCGATTGCTCCGTGTGCCACGGGTTTTCAAAAAGGACAAATAAAAAAGTAAATAAACTCCACCTGTAGTGACAAGGGGAAAATGCTTATTACTCCACAATTCTGTGTGACAGAATTTCTGATATATTCTGAGTTATTTTCCATAAGCACCATGTCCTTAGATGAACCTGCAACTTAATTTCTTTGGCCAGTGGCTTAATTAGGATTAGACCAAATAAACATTGTTGCAGTGCATGTGCCTCAACCTGAGTACTTCAGCCAGCAGCTATTAAAACTAACCTCCACTTCCTTTCATCTGCAATTTTGTTCCGTCGATAATCAGTGCCATTTCCCACCGATTAACACACCTTGCGGGCAGCTCAGTTAAAACTACAAATGAAGTGGGGTCTCTACTGGATTTTATCTGCTACTCTAGTGCGTTGTTCATGGCTCTATGTAACAAAACTGACCTCTCCGAAAGCTCCGAAATATTCCCTGATGGTGTCCTCAGTCGCCTCTGGGTTCAACCCCCCAACAAAGATCTTCTTGACGGACTCCTTCTTCATGGCCATCGCTTTCTTGGGATCGATCGGACGTCCGTCCAGTCTGTGTTCCTTCTGCTCCAGCACCTGCGTTATCATATTTGGCACAAAAATGATTAGTCAAAAGCCTAAAAATATCCCCCTGCATCATGTGCCATTTCATGTTATCATCTACAGAAGTGACTGTTTACAAAATTGCGTGGAAACATTTGGCCACAATTTTATAATTCAATTATTTTGAGTAACAAAAGGATCTACACATCTACTCTGTCCGTGGTCTACTTGGTCGGACAGGATGCTCATTAAAATTTAATTACATCAGTCACAATATGCTCAACAGCAGTATCTGCAAGCAACATGTTTTGTGTTCGTAAACTACCTGCAATTAGAGCTGCAATGATTAATTGTCCATTATATTATTTGCCAACTACTTTGATAATCAATTAACCATTTATTTTTTTAAGAGAACAAAATGATTCCAGCTTCTCAAATGTAAGTATTTTCTGATTTCTTCATCTCTATGACAGTAAAGCAAACATATTTGGGTTGTGGAAAACAAAAATTTGAGGATGTCATCTTGGGCTTTGGGTAACACTGATCAACATTTTACCATTTTATAAAAAACAACTAACTGATTAATCATGAAAATAAGTGTTTGTTGCAGCCCTACCTGCCTATCTGTTTAAAAACAACGCTCTGCATCCAATTCAAACCACCACCTTTCCAGTACATGCCAAGAATTTACTCAGATAATCAAAGATCCAGGTGTTAATTATGTTTCACTGAGGCATCTTCATGTCAGCATTGCACCAGTCCAATCATAACTAATATAGGAGTTAACAATTATAAAACAGCTGTCTGGTAATCAGGGCAACAGACCTTGTCTACACTGGAGGAGTCTTTGAAGAGAACGAAGCCAAAGCCTCGGGATCGGCCGGTGTTTGAGTCCATCTTGATGGTGCAGTCTGACACTTCGCCAAACTTACTGAAGTAATCCTTCAGGTCCTTTTTACTCGTGTCCCAGCTCAGACCGCCAACGAACATTTTGCTGCAATCGAACACATTGCATTTTATTTCTTTCCCATTTACACCAGTTATTGCACAGGCAGCCTTAGCTGATACGTAGATTAGTTCACTTTATATCCTATATTTCTATATCTAGAATGTCATTAAGTGATTTGTTGTCACTGAAACATCATTTTACTTCACTAATCTTTGTTCTCTCCCCACCAATGTGCTTTCTTATATCCTGTTATTAAGCCTAAAAAAGGTGCTGGCACGGGGCCATTTCACTGAGCCAAAAGTGAAAGTGCAGTTTTTGTTCGATGATATTTTACAACAAGACACTCACCCAGCATCCTCCTCTCCTTTGCTTGCATCAATCTTGCCTCCATCTGCTCCATTGTCTTGGCCGTCCTGACCATCCTGGCTGTCCTGACATTCCTGATCGTCCTCGCCACCCATCAGCTCCTGCTCGGCTCCGTTCTGGTCCTCCTCTCCCTCGTTGCCGTTCTGGTCTGATGTCTCCATGAGGAGATTCTCAGCATCTGCCATTCTGACGGTGGGCTCTTCAAGAGACTGAGATAGGACAAGACAAACTTTAGATGAATGAAAACTAGACTCTGAAGGAGCAATTAAAATTCTCACAGGGGCGAGATAGTGTACGGTCTGAGTAACAAATTCCTTGTGAGAAAATGTCAAGACAGTTTCTTTATTACATGTTTAATACTTATTTCCCCTAAACAACTGTATTAGTTTAAATACTACTGTTGAAAATAACCAAAAGCACCAAACACACAGTGAACACAGGGCTTTTGGGGACGCTTCAGGTCTGTCATCAGTTGCCTGGATGTTAATCCAAACTTACATAACAGATTTTGGGAAAAGCAAGAGCGGGTCCTCCACAAGCAACAACAATTTATTATATATTTATACCTTTTCAAAACTTTTAAATTCTGCTACGTCCTTACCCTTTCAGATCACTATATAGTAGCTCTCAAAAGTTACTCAGCTACACTGCACAATAACTTATGTATGTTATTGCCTGGTCTGTTCCTTTACCCGGAATGTTTGTATGTCTAAACGTGTGTCCACTTCACTTAAGAGGCTATTCCTCTCTTGTTAATAAGAAATTGTCCATAAGTGTCCTGCTGGTAAAGTAAAGGTTTAAATTTAAAAAAAAAAAAGGAAAAAAGAAATGGTCTCATTTATTTACTTGGAGTCAGTGGAACACAGCTAAAGGCTAATGGAAAGCTGAGGCTGTTTAATGCTACTTAATCCAATTTTGTTAAAATAAAAAAGCTAAAAGGTCAGCCAGAAAACCATCTTAACGTTGGTATTTTAACAGTAAACGGTTAAAGTGCACCTGTGCGTGTTCATGTGCACATTAAGTCGCGGTCAGCTAACAAACAGAAGCAATAATCCGGCGTGTTCAGTGTTCAAGCGGACCGCGCTTTGCTTCGTTGCCGCTCAGGACAAAGTGCAGGCCCGGCTAGCAGCTAGCAAGCTGAACATGGATGAAATGAGCAGTAAACCACCACAGCAGACGCAACAAACAAGATCTAAACAAACACATTAAAAGGCACAAAGACTTAATTCCTGCTTCAATCCATGAAAGGCTCATTCACTCCACACAATAACCGCCTTAACGTATTTAGCAGCACAGCGGAGCTAACACGGAGCTAACGGTGGATGTGTGTGCTAACAATTAAACACACAGACAAAAGCAGCGCGAGGGCAAAGACCGCGGTGGAGTCAAACCCGCGCGGCGTGAAGCTCAACCTCCGCGCGTGCATTTAAAATCAGAAACAAAAACAAGAAAGTGTGCTTACTTTAAATGGGAGAAAAAATACCGGAGACGCCGACTCGATGCTCAAAATGGACACTCTCCAAATTCGCCGCTAACTCGTGGCAACATATATACGACCGGATGTGACCCAGCGCTGGGGGACGACGAAATGAGATCGCCTGTGATTGGATAAACTGGTCATTTGCGCGAATAAAGACAGAACCCCATTGGCTGATTCGCCGATGACAAACAAATACAGCAGCATAATGTCCTTCCTGCTTCCTGTCTTTTCAACCTTCCTCTGTTTGCTGTTTGATAATTACATTTTAATCGATGCGCCAATGTGCGCGGTGTGTTAATGCTATGACAACGGCTAGTTTATTTCTTTATGTCTTTATGTCGCTCGGCGAATAGGAAGAAATCTATAAAGGGGTGAAACAGTTGTTCCCTGCGGAGTTTCTTCTGTCTGCGTAGTTTCTATTTCAGTTATGAGAACAGATGACCTTATTGTGCACCACACATTACACCGTTTGATCATAATATCCATCTTTTTGTTCAGTGTTTGTTTGTTTTATGGTTTGCAGTTGAAATAAATTGTTTCTATACAAATGTAGTACTTTAAACAAATGTATTAATAATCCTCTGTTAAAATATAACAGGTTTTATCAGTTGATTTAATGCACTTTTTCCAATAATGTTCTAACTGCAAAATGCTGTGGTGCTATTATCACAACTTCAGATTCATTCACTTAACTTTGGCTTGTTCCTAATGTAGAGATGTGTGCTTCCGTCGTTTCAGCTGATGAGATTACAAAACTTAGGACTCTGTATTCATTATGAAATCACATGTAAAAGAGACAGAGCACTCTGTTTATATGGCAATAGCTACAAATAGAAGCAAAGACGGTTGGATAGCTGTGGTGTGTATGGTATGCAAATAAAAACCCAGAGAGGGCCAGTTGTCCAACTCTGTTTCAGTGTCATGTTGGACATTGTACCTTCAGCCGTGCGGCAGTTTACGAGAGTTTCCAAAACCATTCAGGAATATCAATGGTCTCTCTTCCTCAAATTTTGTGGGCATTGCACAAGTTACAAACTCAAGGTACATTCAGGGGTCATGGCCTTGGCCTGTGATTACAACACTGCAGTCATGCCATGGCTGGATGCGCCACACAAACTGTTTTACTACATCTGAGTTGGAAGAATATTACAGTAGGTGTGATATGGATGTAGGTCTGAAGTTTACGTAAGTTCTTTTTAAGAAGAGTTTTGAGTGGAAGGAAAAATAATAAATGATGTATTATATTATAATTATAATATAATTATATTATAGATTGTTACCCAAAAGTATAAGAAATAATTAAATTAGCACCCCCTTTACCAGGTTCAACATTCAATTAATTACCTTTTATAATATAGTAATATATATTATTCTAGAATGGACCACTCTGCATTAAGAGTACTTTTACTCTTGGTACTTTTGGTCTTTTTACACTGTAGTATTGCTACTTTTACTTATATTAAAGTCTGTCTTCCACAGCTGCAGATCACATTATCATAATCGTGTGAATTCACTTATACGTTCGTCTCATCAAGCTCATGGAGTTGTGGGCAAAAAAAATAAATAATAAAATTTGGGACACAAAATTAAAATTGGGAAAATATATTTGGAAATCCTGACAATCCATGTAACGGGCAATGCATTTTAAATGTTTTTACTCTCGTCAACAAGTTTGATCACGTTTCAGTTTAATGTATCATTTCAACCATAAGAAATTCAGCTTTATTAAAGAGAATTTATCTCAGGTCAAAGGTGTAAGGAGAGACAAAACAGAAAACAAAATATAAACATTTTAAACGGTTCACTGCGTTTTACACATACGAGTATTCTCAAAATAGACATGTACTATTCAGGCTGTGAAAAGTTATGTTCTCTGGAGGGATCTTTCACTATCTCGGCCTCTGCAATCAATTTAGAAAATTTCTGGAAGTGTTTCAGGTCGTCCAACTTGGAAGTGCAATACTCAATCACTACAGTTCAGTTAACCGTGAGTGCAATAAAAGATCTGAGTTCTGCAAAGCCTCATTAGATTGAAACAGAGAAGGGGAATGAAATTTTATAAATGTAGTACAAACCTGTGAGTGTGCTGTGGTCACATGAAACAGAGAAAAACTGGCCAGTCCTCGATCTCAGGGCTCGTGTTTACTACTGTGACTGACTGCTTCACCCAGGCAACATCAACCCTGTCAGCCAGGGGCAAGTCGAGGCATGACCTGAGACATGGGTACACACACAAACACTAAAGTAGCTGTGGAGACGGTTGTGTTTCTCCAGCAGTGGTCATTTGTAAACTAAGAGGTGAGAACTGCAGCGACCGCAGGTAGGATCACAGCACTCATCCATCCACACACATACTAACACCTTTTATACAGGACACCTGTTGGTTTTTTTTTACATGAGTGCAAACATTGCTGGTTAATCAAATTGTTTTGTTAATAAAATCGTGCGGCCATGGACAGAACTGTGGCTACAGTGTGTGCGATTGACAAGTCAGCATGAAGAGTTCACGTCGCACAGCCAATCAGAGTTCTGCTTCCTTCCAGTGGGATTCAGCTTCACAAACAGCCGAATGAAATGAAGTTCAAAACAAGAAGAATTACCTGAAAATCATTTACTAGAATACGGCTGCCTCAGTCATTGGTAAACTCTGGAGTAATTTTATTGATTCCTACTATATGTAATTCCTAATCAGCTTTTGTTGGCAATGTTAACTTGTTAAAATACCAGTGCCACAAAGAAAAAAACAAAAACAAACCGTGGCGTACTCGCAGGTTGACATTGTGAAAAAATGAAGGCAGGGTTTTAAAGAAAGAGAGATAATTTGAACTTTGTATACTTTCATCTGAGAAAAAAATTTACTCCCTCAACACATCCTTCTGTAATAAATCAACACTGACTTCAATAGTTAAACTACGAGGAAAATTATTCTCCCAGTCAGGGAGCTCTTGAGAGTTTGTTAAGTTACTTAAAAGTTGTATACTATATTTATTCTTTGTCTTTTTATTCACATTACTTTGTTTGTGCAAGTAACCTTCTATCGAACTTGTGTTTGTCGTTATAGCAAATAAATTATTAATATACAAAGCATAAAAAACGAAAGTGACTGTTTTGATGAAGTTTACAAAGTTTTAAATGAATGTTAATTTGTAAACTTTAGAGGTGCTGCTAGGTGGATTTTGTTGTTGTAGTCTCATATTTACCAAACAAACATGACCAGACGCAGACTCTCAGCATAATTTCAAGTTCAACCCTTCTTACAAAAACAAGTTGAATCTGTTTATGTGTATCAGTACCAACTGTGTCAGTCATGATGTCAAACATCTCTCAGCATTTACTACAATATTACACACTCCTGATGGTAAATGAGATTGGGGTTGCTGTGTAGGCAGTGTTGTTAGCTGATTGTTCTTACACACCAATCACTAACAACACTACCAGCACAACCACCTCCACACTCACAACAAATTACATTGAACAAAAAAACAAAAAAACAAACAAAACAAAAAAACAGAAAAGTGGGAAAGTGTCTCACTGCAATGAAAAATATTTTCTGCCCAAGTGTCCTTGCAAACACAGCAAAACATAGAAGCTACAAAATATATGATGCAGACTTGTTGACAGTTTCTCTTGTGTCGGTTTAGGAAAATGATTTTATGGCTACAGGAAAATATATGTTGCTGCACCAAAACTGTATCCAGCTTGGATAGTGTTGGCACTGTTGCTGCCATCTTTGTCAGGTTGTGAAGCCAATGCAACGCTGTGCTATGCTACCATTGTTTCCATTATTTTATTTTATTTTTCTCCTTGTGGCTGCAATATTTTGTATTCATTTTATCCTACATCACTGTCCTTTTTTCATCCCCAGGATTTAAAAAAACATCTTTTCCAGCCTACTTTAATTGTGAAATATAAATAAAAATAAATTAAAAAACCAACAGAAAACCACCAGAATTAAATTAGTTTACAAATGACCCATGTAAATTAAAAGTAATATAGTAAAATGTATTTAAAAGCATACTGTCTCTCAAAAGCTGACCTGTATCCACTTCCTAGAACGGAAGATTGTTTTGTATCAGTAGGTGGGTTCAGATAAATATGTAAGTAAGCTTGATTTGTCGAAAAGGATACTGGCAAGTCCCACTAAACAAAAGAGCACAAGAGATTGCTGCCTTTATAACTCCTTCTGGTTTGTATTGTTAGAAGGTAATGCCATTTGGTTTGCATAATGCTCCTGCTACTTTCCAATGACTGATGAATAATTTCAGGGCTGTGTAAGCAGTGAATGGATAAGTGAGAAGTGTGTGTGTGTGATATCAGGGTAAACCAAAAAAAAAAAATAAATAAACACAGGACAAACCCGGTAAGACGCCATTCTAGGAGGAGGGAGAACAAAAGCCTGATCAGTCCTGGCCATATGACCTCTGAAGGTAGAGCTGCACAGGTGATTGCCGCCCAATGCGCCTCCCTGTCCAGGAGAAGGAAGCAGGAAGGGGAAGGGCTTTGACAATAAACTATGTGAAAAAAAGTAATGTGACACCCCTGTCCCAATACTTTTGGGATTGGCTGTTTTATCATGGTGTTGTCTTTGTTAAGGTAAAACTTTGTATTCTACAGCATACAATTTTTGACAATAGTTCTTTCAACCGTTTGTGTTTGGCCTTTTCCCGTTTGTCAATGCCCCCGCGCACAAAGCCAGCATCATAAAGACATGGTTTTCCCAGTTTGGTGTGGAAGAACTTGACAGACCTGCTCAGAGCCCTGACCTCAACACAAACCAACACCTTTGGGGATGAACTAAAACAGAGATTGCGAGCCGAACCCTCTCGTCCACCATGCTTGTCTGGATGAAGGGGAAACAGTTCCCACAGACAAACTACAAATTCTCATAGATCACATAACTCTTTTCCGAGGTTTAGATCAATAAATAGTTTACATTACCTGTTTGTCAGGTTCTACAGTGGTGTGCTGGGCTACAGGCAATGAAGTCCTTCACCCTTGCCCATTTTTTTATTGAGTGACTAAGAATTCACCATGTGACAAATAAAAATGGGTGTTTAACTCCGTTTCAATATTTACAATGTCCAGCATTATGTGGACTGACCACATAAGCATTTTATTGCACCCTCGAACGAGGGGAAAGGTTATGCTTTCGAAAACCATGTTATGATTCCTTTGTACCAAACCTGAGATGCCTAGGCTTTGTGCCGTTTATGTTGCCCACTTACATGCACAAGTACCCAATGAAACTCATTGTCACAGTGTACGGGTTGGTCACAATTTTATCAGTAAAACATATGAATGTCCAACTACAGCCTATGATATGAACACATTTTTGAATGACTATCAAAGTTTTTTAAGGATAAAACTCATTTCCCATGGGATTGGTGAGAAATGCAGCAGTGCGGTTTCTTTAATAAGGCAATCTACATTATGAGCTTTGTTGGTTCAGCATCATGCCAGACAATAGGCCCTAGTTTAAAAAAAAAATATCCACAAGAGACTATGCAAGTATTTTCTGTAAAAGTGAAAATCATTGTGTCCCTATTCTTCATTTAGTGTCTTGGGCTACTCTATATAATTCTCAAAGCTGTCACTAATTGATTGATTTGCTTTATATTGGTGGTACAAAGCTGAGATATCTTCCCTGTCAGGCCAGTGACTGAGGAAGACGATCTTGGCATCCGTTGTGTTTAGCCAACTTGTGATCATGTCATGCACCCCCCCCAAAGTATGATGTACTGTTCTATCAAATTCATTGGAAAGCTCCAGCTGGTTTGTTATTGAGATGACGACATTAGTTTAGTAGCCTGATCTGTTAAAATGAGATGAATCAAAACAAGAAACAGTTTTATAACAGCAGAGCTGACACGGACGCATTTATTTCTTTTCAATGACAGTTCAATGTTACTTTATTTACACTTTAATTTTAGTTTTAAAACATTTAGAAGGGGGAATAATTTAAAATACTTGAATATTTCAATGTTTAAAAGCATGCTTAAACAGCATAACTATAAATTGTTGACACTTTAAACCATGTGTGACTTATAAATTTATCCATTAAAGATAAACTGTCCTGAAACCTTTTTCCCCTGCAAACAGAGTCTATGGTGCTTTGTTCCAGCATCATAGCTGCCATCCCAAGCAGTAACCTGACTGCGATTCCATGTTGAAGGCTCGGCACACTCTAGGATCGGGATTTGCTGACCCAATGGTACTTGTCAACACGAGGCCCAGCAAAGGTGAATGTGGCTCGATAGGACTTTAAGCCTTTCTGGCTGGAGAACTGGGGAGTCGGACATGCAGCTGGAGCAGGCGGATGAGACGGGAATGTGTCCCCAGCAAAGGCCTTCCGCTTGTCCCTTAGCCAAGTCTGAGGGGCCCCTGCAGAAAATTCACTGAACTGAGGGCGAGAGGAGCAAAGGCTAAGAAGGACAGCTATTGAAGAGACTGAGAAACAGTCTGACAAACAAAAAAGGTTCATTCAATGTTCTGTAGTCAAAAGATTTGTCTGTGTCCTATTCTTCAGCATTTGTTATGGGCCTGAGGGTGAAGCAGCTGCTTTACAGGCAATTTGGTTCCATCTCTCAACTATGTTGATGACCATAACAAAGTCAATGTTTTGCAACGCTATTGCCAGACAAGGCGATATTTCAGACCATGTCCAATGCACCATAAAATTCTTTCGACAACATCTGTGCATGATAACTATGGGTTTGATTATGAAGAGATGGTCACAATTAAAAAAAAATAAAGGAAAAAAAATAAAAATCAGGCATTATTCTTTGTGTTCAACCTACCCGGTAGACACTGTTGGGGTTGCTGACAGTTGGGATGGTTTTGAGCTCAGGGTTGACAGGTGGGATTGGAGCAGGGCAAAGAGAGGAAAAGCTGCTGCTGCTGCTGCTAATGCTGTTATCGCCTCCCCCCTCCTCTTCGTCTGAAGAGCTGCATGACGGGATGTCGAGGCTTGCCCGCTCGACGGCATCATGGATGCGACGGGAAAATTCGCCATCTCCACGCCGAGAGCCATTCACCACTGAAACACAGAAGGGAGTGCTGTGTTCGCCGTACCTGCAAGGGGAGAACAAAAAAATAAAAATAATAAAATAAAACACAATCAGCCACAAAAACTTACCACATGTTACTAAAAAGCACATTCATGCATTTCATATCTGAAAAGACCTAGCCTCTCCCAATACATTTCCAACCTTGGCAGCAGCGGTGAGTTGGTACACTTCTCCTTAGATTTTAAATGAATATAGGCACAAACATTTTTTTGATTTAACATTAGTTCTGGGGGCTTGTTCAGTTTTAATAAAAAAAAAAAAAAAAATCACTAAAAGCTCACTTATATAGGGGCTGAAACTATTCAGTTACTAAAAAGCATTGATGCAAATTCTTGGCATCAATGCTTCTTTAATCCACATTTCTATATAGCACTGTTCAGCACACATTTATTACTGTCGTATGTCATGCTGACGCTGTGAACACATGATTATGATGGCGCTGTTTGCAAAGTGGAGGAAGAGAAAATTGCAAGGGACGAAGAAGAAAGCGTCCAAAGTATGTGATTATTTCAAGCTAAGAAAAACTACTCAGTAATGTCAGTTCGTCCACCATAAAACGAAACTTATGACTGATGGGGGGTTGCCGCTGCCAAGCAGAACTACTTCTTAAACGATGCATCCATGAAATAATCTGTAGAAGCTTCAGAGTACTGAAATCATCGTTAGCTGCAGCCCTAGTTGCCTAAAGGGGACCTATTATACTGCATTTCCAGCTCTATATTGCAGTTATGTGGCTTTTGTACGGTGGCTTTGCATGATTCAGAGTTCAAAAAAGTATTTATCTTATACCGGCTGTTCATGCAGGCCCTCATTTCAGCATCTGTGTGAAACAAGCTGTAGATGCTTCTGTTTCTTTAACAAAAAAACCCAAAAGAAAATAGAAGAATTAACTGAAGCTGTGCACAAACTTCAATTCTATTTATTTATATAGCCCCAAATCACAACAACAGTTATCTCGCAGCGCTTTTCATAACTTAAATTCAAAACAAAGCAGCAGCACTAGTGAAGAGCTGCAGTTTTCTGAATTAAGCTGCCTGACCTGCAGGACACCTCTCCAGGGTCAACCCACAACGTCATTTCCTGGGGAAGGCCCAGATCCTCGTAACGCACCACACTCCGCTCACAGGCCTGCTGCAGCACTGGGTCCTGCAGCCGCACAGGGTTCATGCGCAGACACCTGAAACACAGCAGTGAGGTTCAGGTGAACTTCAGTCATCAGCAACATGCATTCCCAGATACAACACCCTGTTCTTATTGGAACTACCTTTGCCTTGGACTTCCAAATAACTTTAAAGCTAAACCTATATGCTTTGGTACAAATTAGTTCAGTGAAGTTAGGATTCAAATGTAAATAGGCACTTTAGTGTTGCTGCTACAAATTCTGCTGAAAAGTGATAATTGCTACTACCTTCTGTAACACTAGCACAAGTAGACATGATCTGAAGTTCACTGACTGTCAGTCAGCTAGATTTACCTAAACGTTGATATTAGACACCATAAACTGATCATTCAACACCCAGTAAAGAATGTAACCACTAGGACTGTGTCGAATTGAACAGTTGTGTTGTGAATTCAACTTTGTTCTTATGTAAACGTAATCTAATTTCTGTGAGCATCACACATTAAATTTAACCCACTTTCATTGTAATGAAAGAAAACATGAATCTCAAAACCTGGGGCAATTTAAAGCTAAATTATTCCTTTGGAACTGGGGGGTGAATGGAAACAGTGACCCACACCTCACTGACCCAACATGGTGTGCAAGTGTGTATTTCAAGTTTCTGACTCGTCAATGTATTTTACCCTCAAAATTTCTTGAAAGCATCACATAACTGAGATTTAATTTGGGGAACCAAATTCTTATGCTATATTGTGTATTGCCTCAAACAATACTAGTACGAAACAAAAGACGATGATGAAACAAGGTTTTACTCTCAGTCTCGATGTACGCTTGGAAGAAAACTGAACGTCTAAAAAAATAAATAAATAAAAAAGGAGTAGAGAAGAGTGTGGTTGTTTAGACAGCTTTTATAAACGTGTGCTCAACAGTGGCCACTGAAATTACAGGAAAAGGGTGAAAGGTAAAATAGTGTAACAGTGGCACGGTTAAAAAAACAAATAAAGACAAAGTGAAAAGATTATTGAACTAAGCAGAAGTTTGTTTCATGACTTAAACATTTTGGCTTCATGGCTTCAAATTCTGTTTATGAGGCATTTCATTTGCACACTGTGTCCCCCCTTCCTACTTTATTAGTTTGGCTTATTTTACTTTGATTACCGTGTGCACCCAGATTTGGTTTGTTGTCCGTTCTTCTGTTGCTTTGTTTTTTTTATCTTTTGGAGGGAAAAAAACAAAAAAAACAAATAAAAAAAACCAACAGGGTTTACTGACCTGTAAGCCTGTCCCTTGGTGGGTGCGTTCAGGTGCCAGTGGTTCTTGTACTTCTCAAACAGAACGGAGGTGAGGGCAGCGGCGAAGCGTTCCCTGCTGTCATTATCCAAACAGCCATATCTCTTCACCAGCCGAGCCACGAAAAACACAGCAGCAGCAATCTCCTCCTTCATGGCTGCACACACTCTCTACCCTCTAGCTTTCTAAACTACACAGCAAACTCTAACTTGTACTTTTTAAAATCCTCTACAGAGAATAAAACATGTGTAGGATGAACCTACTGAAAAATCAAAAAAAAAAAACATATATAAAACTTAACAGTATAAACTGGAGGCCAGACTACTTAAGCAAACATATTTGCTGCTGGAGACCAGAAAGAACTCAGCTTTGATTTCACATGCTACTACACCAAAATATCAAATTACATATCTACATACACCTAAATCTGTGTATGAAGCAGCAGCTTGTTCAGTAATGGAAACATGTATAAGCTACTAAAAGAGTCGTTCCCTCCTTAGTTTCATATGTGGTTAAATAAAACTACAGTTCAGGTGTGTGACAAGCTGACACAGCTGAAGCTGGTTGACTTGATTAATTTGTGTGTGTGTGTGTGTGTGTGTGTGTGTAATTGCTTACTTGATAGTTGAATTAGCAATAAATACAATAACTCACTCCCTCTCTGCAGCAATTTCTTTTCTGTAAATTAACTGGTTCACTCTGCCTCTCAACGTGAAACATGTACTTACAATTTATTATTAATGACGACGTTGCTGCTCTGTGCGCACCAAAGGACACCCCAAGACTCAGTTTCAGTAACATCAGAAAACACTTGATTTACAGGAAAAAGGCCTCTTGGCTGCAAAGAAACCATTGTAAATTCTGAATAAATGTGCCTGTGGATGTAAAATGTTTGCACACACTTTGTGCACACTCTTATGACTTGGCACTTTTCAATAAAACCTTTTTTAGTTGGTTTTGGACAATTTAAAGTTTAAGAAATTATGATATTTTATGTTCTATTCTGTGTCACAGATATTAAGTTTAGCTGCTCCTGTAAACGTATGGCTGAAGTGAGAGCAGGCAGTTGTGTCAGTTCACATTTAGTCGACCACTTGTCATACTTGAACTGTAACAGAATGAAGCCACAAACATTGAAAATTAAATTGTTAATCCTGCTGCCTAACGGTTTCCTCTTGCCACCCACAAACAAAACTCGGACATCACTTCTCGAGGCAAATTTGGTGCTCCGAACGCCATAATATCACAGGACGCGGCTGCCTTGAAGACTCACCTGATTGTGCCCGATCCGACTCCAAAGCATAACACTGTTGTCAGGTTCTTTTCATTTGTGGGCAAAGCTATTGTGAAGACCTTCAAGGCCTGCTTAAGTGTTAGGTCCAATGCCCAATTTTACATCATTGGCCTGTTTGCATTTGTTATGCACTCCATTATAAATCAGTAAAACATTGTCAATATAAATGTTTGTTTTGTTTTGACTGCCCTGAGAGGTTGGACAGAAATGTAAATGTTTCAGTCCCAGCTAGTTTAAACCTTTCCCCAAGTCAGAGTGAGAATACAGTATATGTGTAAATGTGAGTCGGTCACTAGATGGAGACAAACAGCAACTTATGATAAAGAAAGATAACAGTCAAATGTTGCTGTTTTAAAGGTCAATAAACTTGCCAGTTATTTTCTCAATTAACTTGTTTATGTACTTTTATCATGAAAAATCTATAATGTAGATTGAAAAATTGACTAATCAGCTAATCATGTCATTTGTACTAATAAGTGTACTAATAAAATTATTTACTAATAAAGTTCTTTGAACGTTTCACCTGATAAGCGTACTGTGCAGTGAAATTCATTTTTTAAATTAAATCAATGCATCACTTTGATGACAGAAAATGTCTGCACTAATCATTTGGATGGATCTTTTCCTCGCCGTTACAGAGTAATCCACAATATCATCATCATCAAGTCCTTGGTCACTTGGGAAGTGCTGCATTTTGCTTCAAAACTGCTGTTAAGATCACCAAGACAACACAATGTTTTCTATATATAAACTTTGAGATAGCTCTAATAGATAAAAAGTGTAGGCCTAATGTTTCATTATTCCACTCATCCATATCATAAAAGCTTCACAAAATTCAAGAGCTTGTATTCAGGACATACACATTATATATGTATTTAATAGCTTCAATAATTATTTATCCTTGTAACGACTTCACAAGTAAATAAAGATGTTTCTCCCTTGTGCCCATTTTGTAAAGCTGAAAAAGAATCATTATTCCTGATTCTGTATAAAAAGTCATTATCTGTTGGGAGAAATATCACATTTATAAATAAAGGACAACTGACACTTGTTCCACAGCGGCTGTGGAAATATTTTATGCATGTGTAACAGTGTGTATAACATAAAAGCATGAAAATCTGGCACCTCCACATTATGAGGCACATTTGATGTTTTCCAATTCTTTATTTAGTTTGAATTATTTAACAGTTAAAATTAAGCAACTTAAATTAAGCAAAAATGTGCTTGTATCAACTTCTTGAAGTACAGATTGCAGCTTGATCCTAAACTCTTTTTTTTTTTTTTACCTTGGACTGTTGGTCAGACAAAAAAATAATTTTGGGCTCTTGGGAAATATACCAGATATATTAGATTACAATTTCCTCACGTTATTTTTTCAAAAGGTGATAAATAAAAAAAAACAAAAGAATTGTCACACTTTTAGTTGCAGCTTCATTGTTTTAGTCAACAGCACCATCCTGTGGTGACATGTACATGATAGTGTGTCCGAGAGAAGTTGGTTTAGCTTCTAGTTTCTGTATCAAGAGACACTAACTAATCTAAATGAATTCTTCCAAACTGCCATATTTAAAATATAAAAATCCAGGAAAGTGATTTTTCCAGCGCAGCTAAACTAACAAGAAATAAACGAACAGAAACAATCACAGCATATATTTTATTTGAGTGAACATTGAATTTATATAAAGCCAACCCCAATCAGTCAAAGAAAAATAAAGAAAAAAAAACTTCCACCATAGAAATTCATCAAGTGATCAAGCGTAAAAGGTTATAGACAGTAACAATACACCAAAGTGCAAATAATAAGTGGAAGTGAAGAGAAAATTTACAAAAATAGTTATTTTTATGTTTTCTTCTCTCGTCAGACGGCCATACAGGTGTAGATTTGTCCATTAATAACAGTTTCCACACACAAAGTATATCAAAATCGAATGACAAAACATTTTGACTGATGCCTCTGAACTAAAGCATGGGACATAAATAAATCTCCTTTGTTTGTTAGAAGATGTACAACTATTTGGCCTTTAAATAATAAAAATAATTAATTCATTTTTAAAAAAAGTGTCACTGAACAATCAAACCAATAAACTAAATCCAGAAAACAATTTCATCACAAGTTTTCAGGCTGTGATCAGGAGGAATGATGCCAACAAGCCAAAATCCAATACTTAATCAATGGCCAATATCTTCTTAATTTGATCAGTGCGACTGTGTTTTCGTTTTGTTCAACATGAGACAGTCAAACCAAACAGACTTGAATCAGTCATAGGTAGATAAACAGATTGCAAGGAAAGGGATTAGATGTCTGAAAGGAAAGTTGTGCTTAGCTTGTGAAAAATATGAAATGTTTTATACAAACAGACAAAACAAGCAAATGAAAAGCAAAATAAAACCACAATTTACTACAAGAGAGACAGGGAAAAGCTTACAGACTTAACATTTGAAGATGAAACCTTTAAAAAAAAAAATCTTGGCACACCAGAATAACATTTTGTAGAGGTTTTCTTGTGCAGGAAACTATTTTCTGACTTCTTTCCTTCCATCAATCACAAGCTCTCTTTCATAAAAGATAAATCGCTACACAATCATGAGCACAAGGCTTGTCAGAGAGACAATCGTTCTAATTTGTGTCAAAGCCAAAACTTCGTCAAAAATAATCTCGACTCTAAGTCCACTTCATAACGTTGTCAGGAGCTTTCACATGAGCAAAGCCCCATCTGCTGATAAAGACTGCCAACAAATGGATAATCCTGCCCCGACAGGACAAGACAGTAGGACTCCCTTACATAGTGCAACATCTAGCCGCAGTCCTCGAGTTACAAGAACTCAGCACTGACCACAAACTATTCAAACGATTGAGATCTCTGCTGGTACACCCTGAAGACTGGAACCTGGACGAGAGACCGAATGACAACATCAGCTGTCTGTCAATATCACGCCACAATCGGTCACAGCAGTGACTAGAAGCCGGGCTTTTACATCCAACGCCAAAGATCATCTTTAAAAATGTACTGTACGACCACTTGGTGTCCCGCTGAGCTACGGTTGGTTCATAAAAAGCAAGTAAGTGGACCTTTAGTTAAGATTATATTTTTAAACTACGTCTCCCGAGGTCAAAAATGAACTAGCTCAAAGCTAGTCTTGTTTATTAGCTGCCGACACATTTTACACACAGCCGGTGTGTGAAATGGACAACTTGTTCAAAATGAAGTTAAAATATGATACCGCCACTTTACACTCATCAAGGTTTCTGCTAAAACTCTGACCCCACAAGAGATTCCTTCATCAATAAAACAGTGAATTGTGTTCTTATATAAAATGGATGCTGGTATGAGAGTAAAATTTTGTGGCAATTCAAATTAATTCCAATGGAGTCGCCACAATTTGTGGATTTGCTAGGAGGGGGTGAAGTAAATCAGTGCAAATGTTTCTGGTCAAGTTCAACTTAAGTGACCAACATATTTGCACTGTTGACCAAATACTTTTTAATACAGATGATAAATTTTGCTAAAATAAAATTTTAATTTGAGCTTTTTGTAGGGAGTTATGCGCTGAAACTACTTCTTGACAACCTGCACTTCTGGGAAGTCACTGTGTGCCTGGCTGTTGTCCACCAAGAAACTGTTCCGGCACATCACTCCCCGTCGAATCACGTTTTTAGGCACATTTCCCAATTTGTTGAGCTGTTCCTTTAAGAATAATTTTAGTCGATGTCAAAAAATCCTAGCCGCTCTGCTTTAAACACAGTTCGTTTAGTTTCACTTTAGTTTTATGTGAAGAGTAACTTCACGCTGCAAATCTTCAGTAAACTAACTTCTGACCTTGTTGCTGTGATGTTGCTGGTGTACTCAGGGACCCAGTGACATCACTGTCAGGTGTGGCTACAGGTGAAACAGAGCGAACGCCTGAGCATACTACTCAGTGATGCGGTGTATGGTCAGAGCAGAAACCGGGTTGGAAAGTTTTAAAGGGGAACTCAAATATAAAATGGTGTTGATGGGAATGAATTATCTGGCAAATAACTGAAGAATTGTCAATGTTGTTGATTCAAGTAGGAATGGGCCGCATCATCCTCTGAGCTGTATCCAGGTTCCCAGAACAGAGTTAAATAATAAATATAGGAATCTTTTTAAAGTCAATTAAGATTAACATAAAAATGTCTTTAAAATAATTAGAAAAAAAGATCAAACTCTGAAAAGCCTTAAAAAAAAATATTCCCAAATATGGTCCTAAAATAATTTTGCTAAAGCGACAACTTTTACAACACAATCACAACGTACAGGACGTTTTAAAGGCTGGACAGTGAGTGTTACACTCAACAGAAAGTGAACACGCACTAAACTGATGCCACCTGGTTTCCCAGCAGATTAAAGGGTCAGTTCTCCCAAATTACTAAAAATACAACTCGAGATATGCTGAGCTTCCTCACACAACATATTGGTCTTACAATTTACCAGACCAGGAATCACAGCAGCATTTACATTCACAACAATGTGCAAAGGCTCGCATCAAGGGAGTTGTTGGGTAGCACAAAAAAAAAAAAAAAAGTACACCCAGCTTGATTAACAATTTATATTTTTGTGTGTCTCTGCTGCCTCTTCTTAGTCCGGCTTAATGGGTAACTTCTCAATTTTCCCAATGTTTTTGTGTCATTGTGAGTAACTGGGGCAAAATCTTTTGATATTGGTCGAGTATTAAGCGAGCACGCTGAAGTCTGCAGCAGCGAAACACGGCAATTTAGCTCCATCAAAGTACATCCTCTAAAGTGCTTGTTTTTGCCACCGACAGACTCAGATTGTTTTTGAAAGTGTCTGACAACATCATGGAAAGAATACCCACAGAGATAGACCTTTTTTCTAAGATCCTTTTTGTTTAACCAGAAACAGCCGCTATATCGCTCGTCAAAGCCACCAGACTTTTCCTGTTTTGGTAATCTGCTGCCTTGATCAGATAGTTTGTGTTATTGTGTAACTATGGTGTTTTTAACTCTTTAAATAACAAAGAAAGACAGCATCAGACAGAATGAGTTTTTTGCAGTGAGAGGTGCGTATTTTAAATTGTATTCTGTTGGCAGTGAGCGTTCTGTGCGCTGTTTAAGTGCCCTGAGCACCTGCTGCGCCTTGCGTTTTTTGAAGTTGAAAAAAATTCAACTTGGAGCAGAAAAGTGCCTGACGTCATTCGCATTTTTTTCTCCCATTGTCCAATCAAATAAATGGAGAGACGGTCCCTCAGTTGTGGTGACGTAATTTTACAGTTTCTTGGATTGTCCGGTGACTGCAACAAACTGGCCCTGACTCATTCTAAAATAAGCCTCGAACTGACCATCAGTGAGACGAAGCTCCTGGACCAGCTGGCGGTACTACAGGCGGTGTCTCCTCTTTCTGAGGGTCACATGTTTCCCTGTCTCCTTAGTGTTTGTACACCTCTCACCCTCAAACAATGCCAGTGCAAGCGATCTCCATTTGTCTATTTTTTTAAGCAGAGGTTTAACAACAAAAGACAGAATTGTGAGTTGTGACCAAGTTTCTCCTAATATGACAAACCGAAGATTACAGATCACTGGCGCTATAATCTTTGTTTCGATTGTCTAGCAACATAAAAAAAAACAGTAGACTACTCTTTTCCAAATTCAACCAAAAAAGATACCTTGTGTTTTCAAACCTGCAAATCGCTTCCTGTCCGATCGGGACCTCACGCAATAACACAAACAAACTAACCGAGTGATGCGGCGGTAGAACAGCAACTCCTGTGTTTGGCAAAATTACTGTGGTAGATTGGCTGTTTTTGGTTAAACAAAAATGATCTTATTCTTTAAAAAAATGGCCCATCTCTGTAGGGATTCTTTCCACAATGTTGTCAGACACTAAATAATACAATCTGAGCCCGTCAGTGGCAAAAACAAGCACTTTAGAGGACGTACTTTGATGTGGCGCACTTGCCCGCAAAGATTACATTGCAGCCATTTAGCTGCTGCCGACTGCAACGTGCTCGCTTATTATTGACCAACAGACACAAAAACATGGGAAAATAAGATGCATGTTGAAAAATACCAAAGTTACCCTTAAATAGGGTGAACAACTCAATCTCAGATTAACTCTACGCTCACACACCGAATATCTATACCCAACTTAAACTCGTTCACAACTTTACTGACACTAAATGGTTAGACAACAAGGTGATTAAACTTCAGATAAACATGATCAGAATCCGGATGAATTTATGGATGAATAGTAGGTCGCAGTGGTTTATATTGTGACACATGTATAACTTGCTAAATGGCTCAGGAAAGCATGACTGCTGAGGTAACAACTCCTCTCAAACGCACTGAAATGTTTTGAAACTTAAATACTGAGAACTGCAATGACAATCTGTAGACAGTAACTAAAATAAAAATGCCAAACCCACACACTCAATATGGTAATGAGGCATCAGTGTAGGCAGAGAAGCAACATTATGACAGAGTACCATTATTTGTGAAAGCGTGATGCTGTAACAGTGCAACTCTCCCACAACTCCGGGACTAAAATATCTTTACATTGACACCTGACAAACATTTTCCACCGTACTGTTCTCAGGAGTCCAGCCATGGGACTTCAACACACACTCAAAACAGCGTGGCTTCTCAAACCTCACTCTTCAGCACAAGTTCGCAACAAACTAATTCAAGTGTGTGAAGTTAATGAACTCCTTAGATACATATATTACCCACTTTGGTGTCGCTCGAGATATTGGGGATTTGGAAACACTGATGGTCTGAGTTTGGACTCTGCAATCAGGATCAATTTGAAAGAAAAAACGTTTGAGATCTCTGCAGCTGTGAGGATAGCTGATGCATTTCAGGGCGAAAGGACGTGTTTAAAAACGAATAAAAAAATCTGAAACAGGTGAAGCAGGCTAAGCAAAAACCTACTGTATGTAGATGAAAGCAACAAAAGTTGAGAAAAATAATAACCATCAGCTTTTGAAACATATAAAATCTACAAAAAATAAAATAATATTTGGCGACATAAAGAAAAGTTTTGGTGATGCAGGTGGATGAAAGATTGAAGTCGCCTGGCGTGGACTGTGCAAGTCAAACAAGGGACAATTAGTATTTGCAAATCATTTGCAGCATGCGTTAGGATTACTGTTAAGATATTGTACAAGTATGGGATCCCCTTAAAATAATTAAAAACAACATCTGATCTGTTTTACATTGAGTTTACAGAATGTGAGCCACAATATTTAAATATGTTATCAAAACAACATACTACACTGACTTTCAGATACTTTCCAGCAAAGAGTTTCTCCTGTGAACCAAATTTTACTCCGACTCAGAGTAGCTGCAAACAAAAACTTTTTCAGAATTATCTGCAAATAAATTTAACCCAGTTTAATAGAAAGACATTTTGGCACAGAGGGACTCTTTTCCACTTTCTATCCACACCAGTTGCCACTTTTCTGTTGATGCCGTGACTTTAGATCAAAATAAAACACCTGGACATGCGCAAGATAAAATACATCCACGTCCATGTCTGATATATTCTGTAAAGCGATTTACATTATGTACTGGATTGTTGTCTTGTGGCTTAATAAGAAAACTATGGACTGCTAACACTCTATTAGCTCCTAATACTGCAAAAAAAAACCCCACTGATTTGGATTGAATTATCTTTAAAACAAAAGACTTTGTTTTGGTTGAAAGTGTCTCCTTTTGTCATTAGAGGCTTTGGTTAGTTAAACTTTACTGGCTCATTAGATCACAGATGTTCAGAGACTGGGTTTGAATGTCTCTGGTAATTGCTTTTCCTAAAAAAACAACAATTCATAAAAAATAGAAACGAAAATGTTTTCCTCAGCTTTAAATTCAGACAAAAGTTCATGTGTTGAATGGCAACTTAAAAGATTAAAACTGCACCGTGAAATGAGGCTTTGCGACATCTTTGTTTGACACTAAATATCACTTTCTCATACAGAGATGGACGCATCTGGAGTGCTGCTGAGAAATATTTCCTCCTTTCTGTCAGTGTGAATTCTGTGCTACCTGTAACAGTCGGCTTTGTCGTCTTCCATGCAATCCCTTAACAGTCAACAGCTCAATCTGACTTATTTTCCGAGCACACTTCATGCAGAGCCAACACATTTAACACACAGGGTTTCTACACATTGATTGATTTTAAAATGTCATATTCTTTTCTCCTTTTTTTCCGAAAACTTCAAAAACTCGGCGTGGCCATGCATGTCTGAGCTGTGCAATTCCTAGCTTATTAATAAATTCTAATCCCATTTTTTTTTTGTTGCCAGATCTGTGTAGAAACCCTGTGCAAACGTCAAGTGTGGTCTCAAGATTCCACGACGGTAAACTCATCTTTCTCATCAACTCAAGTGAAATTACCCTACCCTCCCAAACTTTCAGTCGTCTCCTACAACCAAACATTTAGCTGCCTGGGGGAGTGTCAAAGGTGGTTGAGGGTGAGACTAATCATCAAAGCAACAGTCCTTTAAACGGTACGAAAACAGAAACAGTGACAATAAATAAAACACTTTGCAAATAAAAGCAAAAAAAGATTTGCATGAGCAGATAACTGATACCGTACTGTATCACTGGGATGACTCTGAAGGGAGTGTGAATATACTGGCGTCATAACTCCAGGCGCTGCTGAGCTCACACCCCATTTACACCCGACACAGTCTGACAGACCAGCGAAGTCCCAGTTTGTGCTCGTGTTAAAACGGGAGTTTCTTCAGCTGCTCAAAGGTGATGAAGAACTGAGAAGCGTGTTAAGGAAAGCGTCATGATTCGTATCACAACAAAATACAGGCTGAGCAACCTCGCCTAATGCCAGACCATTAACCTGGTCCACTTTGACCTGCAGGACTTAGCCTGGCTGTGCGCGCACATTTGTGGAATGTAACACAAAGTTAAAAAAAGGATTTTTCAGATCATTCACCTTCATTTTACTATCAAATAAGTTGTTTTTCATATTCTCAAATAAAAGCCAACAGTCATTGTTAGTGGTGACAAAAATACTTGTTGGCTGGTAAATTACCCGTACTGTGATGGTTCTCAGGATAAATTCAGAGTAATGTCTTCCCTCTCTTCTGTCTTTTCTCTATCACATAAAATTGTTACATCTATTTGTTTTGGTTTTGCAGCTATCCCATGTTTCCCGCAATTAACTGTAACATCATGGTATATGTTGCTTGTAAACCTTTCCCTCCGTCTGTTTCTATGTATGTCTCTTCCTCTGTCTGTGGTTATATACTGTCCGTTTGCACAAATAAAAAAAGCTTTTTGTAAATTTAGGTAAATGTCGGATAAAGGCTTCGGACTATTTGAGAAATGTGGTAGAATAACTGGGCTAAACAGACTTGTTCAAAACCTGTTTGATCACTCCCGTTGCGATGCTTTGAAGACTTCACTTTCCTCTGTCACTACAATCAGGCTGCTAACTTTTAAAAACAGGTTAAAATAAGAGACAGTTTTGACATCTGTGCTATCAATGGCCAACTACAAGGGCAATACACTTTAAGTTACCTTTAATAAAGTAATGTTTTCAACAATTAACCAACTAGATCAATAAATTAATTAAACATTGACGTAGGAAAAGGCAAAATGGATAAAATCCATAATCAAGATATATTTCTTTATTATTCTTCTGTAACTTGTACATTTTGTCAATTTCATATTTTTATATTTATGTAGATTTATGTCTTTTGTCATGCACCTAGTCGCAAACGCAATTTCCACGTATGTGTAAAAACTGCTCTGCAATATAGCCGTTTCTTATTCTTATATTTTATATTGCGACATCAAAATATTTTGTGATATAGAAAAGGGATTGAGAAACTGTTTATGAAAATAAGCAGATAAGAAAGTTGATTAAATACCAACATACTTGATTCCACAGAGTATAGAGTATGTCTGGCTTTTTATGGTTTTTCCGAGAACTAGAAATGATCTGATTTCCCTGTTTTACCCAACTGTGAAGAAACTGTAGGTTTTAAAAAGGATACAATGATGTTCCAAGGTCCCAGTCGCAGCCAGTTAGGCCAGAATCCTTTGTAGAGAGCGAAGAAGCCCTCATTCTTCCACGTCTGCATCACTCCGTCCAACGTTCCCTTATACATGGGGCTTCCTGACGACACCCGCTGGTTCATCATACGGGTCCGGACCACGTCTACAGGGTTGGAGGCCAGCGCTCCGGCCAAGCCACACGTGAAACTTGAGCTGTACACAAACATCCAGATGTGGAACAAGGTTAACGGACCATTCTTAAGTTGAGGAGTTTCTTTCTAAAGTCAAATGCGCAGAAAAGATGGATCATAAAGGATCACTACCTGGAAAAAAAGAGAGTTTAAGAATAAAAAATGAACTTACATGAAATGTGTCAAAATTGTGTCTCCCATGACGCCAGAGCGAAGGAGGTGCTTCTTTGTTATGTCATAGACAGGAAGTTCCACCCCGACGACGATGGCTGCTCGCTGCGCTGTGGGGATGACACCCTGAGGAGGAGGGCGATGAAGAAAATTAGTGTGATCATAACAATCTCGCAACAACTGATTTTTTTACAGAATGGACATACATATATAAATGTTTAGAGTTTAGTCATCAATATGGTACATATCATACAGCAGTTAGATTCTCCACAACTTTTTATTTTACCTTTATTTATTCAGGGAGCTTCACTGAGAGGAACCTCTCATTTGCAGGAAGGCCCTGATCACATTCACACCTGGAAGCTGCCCAGTACAACCGCAGCCCAGTCTGCTGGCCACTAAGCCTTGCTCAAGGCTTTCCGCCCCCAGATTTTATCCTTCCGGTCCAGGGATTGAACCGGCTCACTTCTCTAACCTTTGGGCCACCAATGCCCCCAATTCAATCGTTCAGTTCATTTTACAGAAAGAAATAAGCACCAGTGTGTTCTTGAGGTTGGCCTAGATGCCCTGTCTCTTGAGGCTACATCAAATTATAAGTTTTTGATCTGTTCTCCTAATAATTGCTAAGCAAGTTTTGTGCAAAAGGAATTAAAGGCCTGTCCCAAATGAAGTCGGGATGAGTTTAGTGATTGAAGCAAATAAAAGCCTGGGCTATTAATTGAAATTTTAAGGAGAGATAATTATGGAGCTGCTAAAAAGTTTAATTTTAAATTAGGGCCAGCTGTTTTTCATGGCTTTGTGCTAAACATGTCCTGTACCAATCTCTGTACTTCCGGTAACCTTGGAAAGGCAGCGGGTGTCTGTACCTAAAATGCCAGATTATTTATACCCTAACTGGGGGACAGCTGGAACAAGTTGTGAACACAGCGACACATCATCACCATTTAAGCGGATATGGCAAATTTGTAAGCAACATTGCTTACTTACACATTTACAGAGCAGAGTTTTCATTAATTTGGAGACATGTTTTTGGTCACCTCATGAATGAAAGTCTAATATTTACTCTTGTTTATCTTAGGAAAAAAATCTGGCTCTTAGCTTCTAAATGCTCCACTTTGTTCACCAGTTCATCTCAAACTGTGTCTCGCCTGATGTTTGGTGCTGGAGAGGTAGTGTACAGTGAGTAATTAAGAGCTTTTTTTAATAGCCGCCTGCTGCTGCCAAAAATAACAGTATGAGAGCAGTGAAATTAAACCAAAACAGTAAAATGAGCTGATACTCACTATAAAAGGTCTGTTAAAACCAAATACACACAAGCAGATTTGGGTGATAATTATTTGTAGGATCATCACTAAGAGCGAACCCTTTTACGCTGTCACATTGTCTTTTGATTTATCATAAAAAATAGACATTATAACCGCTTTACATGTTCGTTTGGTTTAAATTATTTGATCTGTAAAGTTGTCTATAGTAAGCAGCTGTTAAATGGTTGAAAAACTAATTAAGTTTTGTATTATAAAAATACAAAAATTAATAACAGAAAGAGTGAATGGTGCGTCATCTTGGAACACAGCATCCACTACATGGAATGACGCACATACACATCCTTATACATAGTGATCAGCACTCACTCTCCACAGCCCTCTGGTGCCCTCTGTCTGGTAGATGTTGATGAAGTTGGACATCATGCTGCCTTGGAGAAGACTGCCCTGCGCCTGCATTCTGATCTGGAACAAAAATAGACAAACGAATAAACAAACAAAAGATCAAACATGTTAGGGCCTAATTTATAACACAGCACTTCATGCAGTGCCTAAAGTTAAGTATTAGGATTCTGTATGAATAAAGCCACTATTTTTATGTGACTATATTAAAAGGTTTTAAATTGCCAACAGTTTTCTCATTTGAATAGATGTAATCAGCACATTCTTGATCAATGACTTATAACAATTGATCATTACGTAATCAACAATTAATTTTCTGTTGATTTATTAATCATTTGCAAAGAACCTTGCTGTACATCTTACAATTTTCACTGAACAATTTTACAAGTACGGCTGGTTCATTACAGTAATCATAATCACAATTATTTTGGTCAATATTGAGATTACAATTACTCACTGATGTAGGAAACAGAATCAGATATTTATTGAGCTTCTAAAATTGAATGTTTAATTAAAAAATTAAATTAAATAAAAAATTAGACTTTACCCAAAAATTATTATATCATACATTATTAACTATAAAGGAGACCTATTATTTCCTTATTTTGACTTATCTACAATGTTTTAATGGATGTTCATGTTAAACATGGGTAAAGCTCCAAATAATGAGGTTAAATTATTTAAAAGAAATCTCTGAGCCAAAACCTCAGATTTCCTCCTGTTCTCAACGCTCTGTTTTGAACTGCTTTTTCTACCAAGGACATAAGGAGCTGGTATCCCATATAGGATCATTTGCTCCCACAGCAACAGCACAGCAACGCTCACTCTGCCTGTTCCGCCCAGCGACAACAACAGCTTGGCAACATGTTTAAGGTGTGGGCTTTGAGGGGGGGGGGGTCTTAAAGACACAGAAGTATCTACAGCTTGTTTCCAACAGAGGCTGAAATAAAGGCCTACATGAAGAGTCAATATAAGTTAGGAAGCTTTGAATCATGCAGAGCTGCCATAGAACTACAATGTAGGACTGGGAAAGGTGTATAATAGGTCTCCTTTGAACGGCATCGTAGAGCGCAAGAGGGTGACAGCAAGGCAGCGTTTCCCCAGGCTGACTGCAGTGGGCCGGCGAGGAGGCTCCATCTGATGGGCTTGGCAGGTGACAAGTGAACCACTCAGTTGACAACAACATTACATAATGGTGAAATTCAACCATGGTGTTCTGTTGTGAGGTGCAGTGCACTTGACGAGTGACTCCTGGTGACACCTGGGAACTGAAGACTCACACAATTCTCTCTCTAAAACGTGAGTCAGTTGGAGAGAGAAGTTGGTTGTGTTGACAGGCGCGATTCCCCTGAAGGAATTTGTAGCAGCCAGTGCAGCCGGTTTGCGGCTGGTGGCAGAAGCACAGATTCCAAAACATTTTAGTACCTACTAGTCATTTCAACACAAAATATGTGAAAATGGGGCTCAGGTTTAAAAATACCAGAATTATCCTTTAAGCTATGAGTAGAAAACAGTCTTCTAGTCTAATGTATGCAGTGTAAAATGCTGTAGGTTTAACCCATTCAGACCTATTGTGGCTTCTACAAAAGCATTCTAAAACCTAAGGCCCCGTGTCCACCAAAGCGTTTTTTTCTGACGCCAGCGTCTTTTTTTCAATACATTCCAATGGGAGCGCCGCGTT
>JAPMOB010068430.1:0-10542 GCA_029875015.1 Lepomis gibbosus | reverse complement strand
CCTGGCTTGAAACCCGTTCGCACACATATTCTGAATGCCTTCGGCAGAATTCAAATGAGCCATTTTAATCTAGATTAATATAGATTAATTTCAAGATGAGATTAAAATGGTGAGATTAATCTAGATCAAAACAAAAAATCTATGCCCACCACTACACACAACACAAGAGGAGCTTGCCTGGATACAGTATATTTTCACAATAGCTCAATTGTGACCAGCAATATTTTGGATTCCACCTTATAATAACACTTGCTTGATTAAGGATTTATTAGTTGAAACCAATGGCTATATGATTGCTGATAAATTATATGTTAAAGATTTATAGATCCACTATAAGCCATTAATTACGTGATTTTCTGGTTTGCCAGGTTGTGAAAACTGTTTTTTGCTGGTCTTTATCTTCCTCCAGCATGTTGTTTAAGTTGCTTTAATTTACCAAGAAAAGCCCTCCAATGGACCAAGACATGGACCAAGATCCATTTATTAACAATTTATTTACGTTTACAAATGCAGAGTTGATGGCTTACTGGAAAATGAGTAAACCAATGAGCCTTTGTTAATGATTAATATATTAACAGCTGCTTGACTTAACTAATTTTAGAAACCGAAACCTATGACATTTTATTACTTTTGATACTTTTAATACCAACACTTTGCTACATTCCACTGTGGTTACTTTTTCTTATTCCATAACTGGAACAACAACATAAACATTATACTGTGAGCATTTATTTGGAATAATGGGTTCCACAGTTAGTTAACATTTAGCTTCCAAAGTTTTAATCCAAACAACAAATGAGCAAGCATCCTTAAACTGAAGGAAATAAATGTGGGGTTGTTTACTTTAAGAAATTAAGAAGTCATTATCAGTGAGTTTGCAGACAGTGAATCTGAATTCATTGCATCTGGGCTATGACCAAGATGGCACCAGCCAGCCTGCTAATGTGATGCACAGCTATAACGGCATCACAGTTTAATTAATGATCATGGTTCTGTCTTTTGGCTTTGTCTAATCCTCAAGAGAATGTCACACACTGTTACACTTCCCACATGACAAGAGACGTTCAAGTCATCACACATTACATTTCTTTCCCTTTTGTATGACTTGAGTGCCAGTAATTTACCTAATCTGCCCTTACGTAAGCATCCATTTGCACTCTTGCCTCTGTGTGTCATTGTGCGAAGGCCTAGCTCTAGCTGTCTTGGAGCCGTACATGTGTAAAACCTAGAGTCCCCGCTTGCCACCTGATTCCCAGTATAGTAGTAACATGACGGATAGCACCGCTGTCAGGCCCCGGGGCCCTCTCAGTCCGTGATAGATACCCTAACACAGACTCCCGCCTGTTGTGCCTAGGGTTACCACCACAAACCTGGGGGGATCCTAATTAGCCTGTGGTTGGAACACTCTCCGACACGATGTGTGTGTTTATAAATCAAACAAAGAACACACTGTCCCACTGGTTCTCCCTCATATACTACTATCATATGCACTTATACTATATATACATACGTACATACATATTCAGATTTTTGCAGTGCATATAATTGTATGATGAATGTAAGTATCTATTGATGATCAATGTAAGTATCTATTCCTGGATTCAAACCATGTCTGATACCAACCATTTGAACTGAGATGTAACACTTTCTCAGTAACAAACACAAAACAGCCATTGATAGATGATGCATAGATGATGCACATGTGTCTTTTCTGTTTGTTCAAACATAAAGTATTTTCATGGGATAATGTGTCAATGTCTATGGTTTTCTTAAAGTTTTGATTCAATCTAGAAAAACAAATTTCAAATTTATTTTAAATCATGCATTGTTCTAATCCATGTAAACTTGCTAGTCCTTCCCTGCCTTTGCTGCCCATTGCTGCATTTCTTGACATGTTACTGCCACCTGTAGAATAGTATGAAACCATTGCAGAGAAACGTATCATGCTGTTTATCAGCACAAACAAAATGGGAACCAACTTGTAAAACAAAGTTGTCAAGCACTACTAGTGGTAAAAAAAATCAACATGTTACCTTTAACTGATGTTCACATGTTGGTGTACAGCAGAGATGCTCACAAGTCTTTGAGCTTGAGTCCAAGTCAATTCTCAAGTCACTCGTGGTTATAATGAATGTTTTATCACCTGCTGTGTTTAATCCAGGCTGCTTATAATCCTGCATAGCTATAAGGAATTCTGTAACTGTAACCTGTTTTTCACTTACAGAGCACAACCATGTAATGTGTATTGCAGCTTATTAACTATTGAAAGTCAACACCTCCCGCAGACTCTCAGACCAGTGTAACGTTAACTAAAACTGTAAAACTGTAACGTTACACGATCAACAACCTATAACCTGTTTTTCACTTACAGAGCACAAGCATGCAGCCTAATGCATCTACAACTAATGACAGCTTATAAACTACTATAAGTCAACACATCCTCCAGACTCTGAAACCTAGTGTAACGTTATAAATAAATAAAGATTTATTTATTTATTTATTTATTCAACATTGTAATGTTGCATGATACACAATAATTCTGTCACCTGTTTGCAGCCAACGTTAATTAACGTGATGGCAGCCAGCACAAAATACATTATTATGTCTACCACAAGTTTGGCAAATACACAAACGCTCATTCGTCTTTCCATAACAAAGCTCGTAGCTAAATCAAGCTAACACTAGATGGCCAATGTTGTCCTAATGATGAATGGCACAGCAGCTGCCAGTGGCTGTTGTTCTTTCTCACGTGCAGCCATGCGCAGCAGATAAGTAGCACGTGTTACATAGGCAGGTTATAGGCAAGGGAGGTAAGGGAATAACAAGCAAGCTCATGAGACGTTTTCTAAAAATAAACATTGGTCACGAGTCCCGAACCTAGAGTCCAAGTTGAGTCTGAAGTCTTTTGAGGACGAGTCTCAAGTCGAGTCTAAAGTCACTGCGTGTGTGACTGTAGTCGGACTCGAGTCCGAGTCTCAAATTGAAGTCCCCATCTCCAGTGTAGAGTTCATTCTAAACCAGTGGTTCTCAACCTATTTTGGGCCAGCACCCGCCTATCCATTATCCAGCTCTCTTACCGCCCAAAAAAGATGTTGACTAGTTGTTCTGAATATTTTGTATTATTGTTGTTACTTTTGATATTTAGAAACATAATTGAATGACAAACAACACTTTTATTACTTTCCCAGGAAACTAAAAAGCCATGTGAATAGTAATTATATTTAATTTATAATTGAATGTTCCTCCCAGAAACTGTGTGTGAACCCAGAGACTGTTTTCTTGGATCAGGCACATAATAAGTGAGGGGTCCGGGAGTCCACCTCCAGAAGACTTTAAGAATTAAAGACTTAATTTCCTGCATTCTGGTGAAAAACACTGCCTTTTCTGCACCAATTTATGATGGAAATGTTTTTATTTATAAAAAGGAAACACAAAATTCAGGTGGCAGGTGACCATTTAAAATATAAAAACATAAGATGATATCTTGCACTAGGATCTCCTATAGATCCACGTATTTAATATCATCCCAGATGAGTCAACACACATGAATTAGTCTTCCCGCCACCTTTGGGTCTTATTCTTGGGGAAGAAATCTTACCACAAATCCACACACAATTTAACTTCAGACCCTCTGATAAAGTGCAGCTCAGAGTCCCAAGCTTGCGATTCATTTTTTAACATTACATGTTTATATTGGAACTCTACATGTCACGTTACCGCTTGGGCACAAACTGGCAGCAAATCACAGCGTAAGATGGGTCCACTTGATTGATAATGACACTCAGTGGTGTCATACTAGGTGCTGGATACTGGACAGATAGTTCCTTTCAGGGGAAGTCCGACAGCAGAATATCCCTCTTGTAAATGTGTAAACACTGTGGTAACAAGGCATCCACGGTGTATTCCTCAGCTTTTAAGAGAATATTTACAATTTTTACAAAATTTTTACAAGGTAATACTTCAAAAGTGAGCATCCATTTTCCAGAGTTTACACCGTAAACGGCATGTGGGTTAAATTTTACAGATGATACTCTGACTTCCTGTTCCCAGGGAAGGCAGTACGGAGCTGCGCCACAAGTAGCTGACAGAAACATTGAAGAGAAGAGTTACAATACAAGCCATCTTGTCCAGTCGCAGTGTCTTGCAGGTTTTAATGTTGCAGACCACAGTTTTTTTGCAAGTTGTTGAAAGTTTAAACTCGTATTGTTGTGAATCTCTGGTGTAAACTTGCCTTAAAACTTTCACCTCAACAAACTCCCCACAAGAGCACCTCAATGCCCGCCTTTCCAAAATATTGCTTCCAGCACCCACAGTCATGTTGAGGGCGGTGCCGCCCCCGTTGAGAAATACTGCTCTAAACTGTAATCCAATGGGACATTATGTTTGTTTTTGCGAAGTAAAGGTACCAATTTAGAGGGTCTTTAAAATGCAGTGTGAACAAAGGCCTTGAGACAACAGCTGGCATGTACAGCCACACACACACACACACACACTTACTAAATGTATGCTCAATCATGCATCTGTGCTGTCACATACACTTAACAATGCAGCCCATCATTTATTGTAGATTAATCTTCGTTCCATACAGTGTCGGGACCTGCACTTTACCTTGTTTCATCGTCATTAAAGGGAAGAGATTGAAGACCAAGGGAGTGTATGCGACGAGTTAAGACAAAAGAGCACAGAGGGGAAGAAATATCCAGTAAATGGTGATATTGCGTGGGGAGATAGGGAAAACTGGGTGAGGTAAAGAAAAAAAAATGAATTAACCTTTGACAGATGAAAGCAACAGTGGATAAGACTGGAATAAAAAAGGTGAAGACAGACAAAGAGAACAAAATGTTCCAGGTTAGATTTTAACACCTTGGTGTTCCAGTAATACTGCAATATATGATGTTAGATAATAGTGTAGGAACAAAACAGACTGTTCAAGACGGAGAAAAAGACAGGATTTGAAGCGGATATATGAATGAAAGAGCGAAACAGGTGGACAGGAAAAAAGACGTGCAGGTAGAGAGATTGAAGCTTCCTCTTTTAATGAACCCTACAGCGTCGTCGCTCCCTTCCATGCTGCAGCCCCTAGCCTCTGCCCTGGCTGTCAAGACCATGTCTGGGCTGCACAGAGCAGCAGTGACAGCTATAGCAAGCCCACTTTGAAGTCTGGAGTGCAGCAACAGGGTAGATAATGACCCCACCACACTCCTCCCACCGCCCTGTCTGCTTCCCCTCCTGGCCTCTGTGCAAGGCCGAGAGAGAGGCCTAATGAGCATACTTTTCTCAACAACTTTCACTGAAGGCAAATGCATTAATTCTTGATCCGTTTCCACCCTTTATACTGCTCAGTCTTCCGAGGGAGCGAGGGTAAGAGAGAGTCACTAATGCATGTTTCAGAAGAAAAAAACACTGACAAAAGTGGGGGGGGAGACAGGACACAGAAGTGGCAAAATGGTCAGAGAGATCTGCATCTTTGCTGAGCAGTGTGTCAGAGAGCAAGAGAGATGCACAAGTGACTGCTGGATTTAATGATATCAAGGTAAGTGAGCTTCTGTCGCTTTCCCTAACAGTTACGGGGTGGGGGGTGTTCTGTTATCTGGCGTAATTAATTCTGTTTACCTGCTTAAAATCGCAAACCAAGTGCCACCCAAGGAAAGATGTTGAATACTTCTTCATTTGGGCTGTCAGAGTTACAAAAAGGAGAGGTAATCCAAATGAGCTCTGCCAAGGACAGCTGCTTCATCACAATTATAACAAGGTGTCTGCCTGCTGCATCCATACCTGAGGCACTTCAAACAGGTCGACACTAATCAAACTGTAACTCTTCCTGCCAGCAGCAGTGGCCACACTTTCCTCCAGGAGATGTTTGATGTTAACTAAAGTTACTGCCGTTGTTCCATTAGTGGGATCAGGTTCAATATGGCAAAATGGAACCCTTGTAGTGAAATGATTCCTCGTATAAAAAGCTTCGAGCAGATGCGTGAAAAGCGAGAAATCAAGTTATTGGTGTCAAAGCTGTGTTTAAATGGTGACAGATAATAGCAATTTTTGTAGATTTAGACGGAGCTCATTTTTACTCCCATTTCCTCCGGGTGAGGAAAAACACAATCACTGCCTCCACCACAGAAGCAACAATCATTTCATGCTTTTTTCCCCCGCAGTTTAAACCATCTGACATGTTAGCATAATCTTCAAACAACAGGTTATCTATGTTATTCTGTAGCTCATTTCCACGTATTTGAGTCTGTTTTATTTGTGGGAGTTTTTTCTTAACATCTGATGATGAATGGTCTGTTGTTGCCCTGAGAGATCTTTACCTGCAAGACACTGTATATCACATCAAAAGCAAACAAAATACAAACGCGCTATCAACCCTACCAGGAATTGTACCGTAGGGTCCATACATCATGCTATTTTAAGGCACACACATTTCAGACACAACAAATAAAACTGAGCCCTGAGGGATGAACTAGTATGAAATGTCTTAAAACAGCTGCTGCTTTTATGCCCAATGTAACCATTGTTTATGCCTGCCCAGCATAAATTACCTATTGCTTTACATAAATTGTAATTTTATGGCATGTTGTAGGCCTATTAGATACATTAGATCAAACATGTTATCAGGACAAGATGTCCACCATCTTACAAATGGATGCCAAAATACCATATTACAAGCCAGATTTCAGTGTATAAGCATGTATTGATGCACCCGATTGGAACAGCTTCCTACATGTTTTCCTAAACCTCAGCCACTTTAAATGATCAAGTCAAACAAATCACACACCTTTTTGATATGATATACATTGTATTGCAGGTAAAAAAAACAAAAAACATTTCAGTACCCATGCAGATAGTTTTGATTGGATGTGATCAGTCTTTGAGATCTGAAAGTTGCGCCAAAAAAAACAAACATGATTCCAGTGGATGGAATTTCATTTGTGCTGCTGAAAGCATTGAATGACAGCATTTAAAAAAACAGCCACAGACCTTTCTGTGAACAACAAAGGAAACTGTTCAAAGTGTGCTCTACAGATTATCCAGAGTAACTGAGATTGTTACAAACTGCAAGTGGTTTTGCCCTCCACACCACATGGAGAAACCAACTGATGGTTCAGTACCTGTTAACACCTCCCACATTATTGATAGACGGCCTGGACTGGACTCTCTTTTTCTTTGTCTCTAAACATTTCACTTTGGCTGCTGAGAATACAGATGTTGCCATGTGTCTTTTGATGAACATTTATTGTAAGTAGCCGTAATTTTCATTACATTAAATGACATGAAGGTAAATAGTTAATACTGTTATGTTTAATATGTGTTAAATAATATGATTTATTTTAAATATTTGTGGAAATAATGTAACTTGTATTCTTTATTATTTGGAACCATGGCAATCATCATAACAAGAAAATAACAAAAAAGACTGAAATTATTCTCAGGAAAAATAAATAGATATTTATTGGGAATCTTTGTTTCCTGGTGGTTGGTGGCTCCATGTAGAACCTTATATCCGTAACAGGGATGTTATTTCTTCAGTCATGCTGCTGGTGAGTTTTTCAAATGTAAATTTCCGGAATGCACCAGAATTTTATTTAACTCCATTGTATTTAGTGTGGGGCAAACATTTCAAACTGTAGCAAATTAATCTCAAAATTTATGCATGAAATGATACCTCTAAAAGGTAATATTGTGATCAGACCAGACTGTGTCAGGGTAAATTCACTTGAAATAGTGTGGCTAGGAAACTGTAGGAGCTAGAATTGGTATCATGATAACACAGAAACAGTGAATTTTACAGTTTCCTATCCAGCATTTTATTTTCATTCCCCTCTATCAGTGTTAGTTCACATATTTCCCTAACTAGATGTTAATACCACCTCCTACCATATCTCAAATTGGTAGACATTGTAGAGCTTTGCAAATTCACAGGTCAAAGTTTAATTAATTTACTCGCTTCTCCGAGTCAAGTGGCAGAAGGAAATGTCAGTTTTTGAGGTATTTTATAATAAACCAAAGTATTGGAATGGTAAAATTATTAAGGATGCTAGGGGAGAAGTTAGGGGATCACCAAGGTTATGGCCATTTATTCAGAAGAGGACGTGAATGTGTGTGCGAAATTTCATGGCAGTCCATCTAATAGTTGACAAGACACCACAAATGTCAACTTCATTGTGGCGCTACTGGAAAAGTCAGGGGATCACAGAAGTCATTGAGATTATCCCTGAACCAGTAGTTGCTAAGAAATTTCAGTTTGGACCAGAGAGCAAGCTTGGTTAAAAATCTTTAAAAAAAATTACAGGTTTTGTGCATTACATTGTCATAGTATGCCAACAAAAGGACCCATATTTAGCTCTTGTGTTCACAGCCATTCAGCCCTCTGAAGTGTCCTTGAGCAAGACATTTGATCCTCACCAGCTCTAGCTGCACTCTTAACTCCCTTTGGAATATATGATGAAAAGAGAATTCCCCAAGGGGGATCAATGAACTATCACATTCTTATTATCATCATCACACACTCCCTGCACACAATGAAACTGCAGGACAGCCTGAGGGAATCAAGAAAGTGTGTTAGAGGATGTATGCAGCTCCAGCCTTCTCCACCATCACGTTTACTACCTTATAAGTATTTTAATTTGTTTATGTGCAATTGGACAGACTGCAAATGCTCCTTGTGGTGACACCTTCTGGAAAGCCTTCTGCTCCAGTGTCTCCACACTGCTCAACATACTGTATGTAGCTATAGATCAAGCACCTGTTTCTGCCTGTCAAACCTGCACTCAAACCTCTGTGGCTCTTAGCTGGCCGACAGTTACAGATGACCATGCATCCAGAGGCTGATTCGGATGATGAATGAACGAGTCTGCTCTGTGTTACTTTCTCTCTCTTTCAGGCTTAAGATGAGCAGTGTGGAGAGTTATTATTAAACCACTGCATTTCTACAGCCTGTCCAGTGGTTGAGAACACTCTGCTCTGATTAAATAAACCAAGAGAGCACCACACACATTTCCCATTCTCGCTTCATTTCCTACACTTTCTTCTTCTTGCACTCTTCTTTGTCATAGTTTTCATGTTCTCTTTTCATTAGCCCTGACATCCATAAATTGAAAGCCGTGCTTGGGATCTTCAGAGCTGGCACAGCACCACTTTGCCGTCTTGACAAGAACTCAGAGACGAGAGCACAGGGAGAAACATTTACTCATTCTGTTTGGAGCAAAGGGGATGGGCTCCCTGCTTTTGCTCCCTTTGATTGTAATCCTATCTAGGCCAGCACAAGACACTGGAGACTTCATTCCCTGAATCTTCGTTTGCATGGATAAACAGGAGATGGGGTACAACTGTATAGAATGTTTTGCCTTTGAGCAAATTAAAAAAAGTGTTGCTATGCATCCTACAAAACCTTCATGCACATAAAAGTTGTTTCATTATTATTTCATTGTTGCTGTGTTATGTGTAATGTTGTTGTGAGGCAAAATGTTTCGTCTTCTGCTTCCCAGAATTCTATTTTTAAATAAGTGGTGTTCATAAGATGTTGTTCTACTGATGCTACTGGAATGCCCATAAAGGAATGAAAATATACATCCTTATGCACTCAGTTTATGGAGCATCTATGTAGAGATGAGTCTGCTGTAAAAATATAAAAGCTAAGGCAATAATACAGCGATTCTTCCATTCGCACCCAGGGAGGCACAGTTTTAAAATTGGTTTCGGCAGGACCATTTTGCTGAATTCTGCTGTAATATATTTGTGAGACTGTTTGTTTGATTTTATTTGTTTGCAGTTTTTGTAGATTTCAATCAAATAGAAAATCAGAACAGTGTGAAATGAAAGTATGAATTATTTATAAATATACACTTAAGGATCACAAAAGGCTTCTGTGGCTGGGGGCCTGCTTAGTCAGTAGCCACAATACTCTTCTCACTCCCAGCATTAGAGCCTGTACATCAGCCTGACATGCTAATCTGTGGTTAATTTTCAAGACAGGTTTTCAGAAGCCCAAATATTTTCAACATTAATGTGCTCAGTGGCAGCACAGTAGACACCTCAGCCTCTATTGGTCGCTGGTGCATTTAAGCTATCACGAGCTCAGAGACTTTGCAGAAATATGGAAGCAGCTTCTTCCACCACTCTACAGTACAGTCATTTAATGAAGAGAAGACTCATGCAGGTCAATTTGGCACACAGCAAGCAAACTTGACCACTGTAGCGTTGTTCCATCATGCATATGCAGCCCTCATGCATATGATTTGCAGTTTCTCTCTTCTCTCTCCTGTTGGGGAAATGTCTTCATGAGTGCTGCGATGACATGGTATGTCTTGTGACACTTGATCATCATATTTGCCCTGCTTAGCAACAGGAAAGACATATGTTATGTAACATTCTCAAGAGCTCACAATGGCATGATCTAATTCAGTGTCATTAAAATACTTAAAAAAACAGATGCAGTACATATGCTTTTGATGACATGAATATGAAAGTTGCAACCATAATCTTTGATGTTATACATATATATACATATACATATATATATATATATATATACATATACAT
>JAPMOB010068419.1:0-25671 GCA_029875015.1 Lepomis gibbosus | reverse complement strand
GAGGGGAGCTTGGAGAGAGCGGTTGAGGGCTGAAGAGTGATGAAAAGAAAGAGAATGTGAAGGAGGGGTGGATGGAGAGACGGGTGGGGAAAGAAGGTGAAGGGTTGATGTTGGGATGGTGAACCAGTGAAGAAGGCAGTATGAGGGCAAATGAGGTAGCGATTCAGTCCGACCTTTTCTAGCGAGATGTCTTTGGAGTGGCTTATGTTGTTTGATATTTTAGTGATATGGCCTTGTTTTGGTCAAAGAACATTTTTACTGCAGAAATTTGCTGCCTTTACTTAACACTCCCCGCCTCTGTTTACTTTACTATTTTTCTGGGCAAATGGGATGAAAAGCATCTAATTTCCTCTCACCTTCTCTCTAAATGGCTATCAGTCAAAGTGAGCACGGCCTCTTGATGATTAAGGAGCTCCTCGGCTCTCCGTCCATGTCTGTCTCTCTTTGCTGCCGTCCCTCCCTCTCCTCCTTTTCTTGATATGCAGACTGTGAAGTCGCTGGCTGTCTTTGTGGTTCTCAGACAGGAGGGTGGTATTTCTCAGCTCACCTTTTGAAAATGTCATAAAGAAGGTACATTGTTCCCCTTTTTTTTTTTACACTTCTGTCAAAATATCACAACTAGGCAGAGAAATGTTATTGCAGGGATTTCTTGTATTTAAACCTATTTGATTAATCTATTAGTTCATTTGAGTTTTGATCTTTTAAAAGAACTCAGCAATGGGTGGGTACAATAACATGAATAAATCATGAATGAATAGATTTTGCTACATAATTTACATAATAATACTGCATAATAACTTTACAGGCGCACATTACTTTTACATTACACGTACAACATTGTTATATCACTGTAGTTATGTTTGTGTGTTCTCTCTGTACTATCATGCTACTGTGCATCTAAGGCTTCACAACCAATTCAAAATGAACATTACAAAACTGAAACTCAATTTTAGTATTATGTGCTCGTGAGAAAGAAGCATCATCTATTTGTGAGAAAGTAACATCATCTATTCATGGTTAAAGTTGGGCACACTGGCCTTGAGGCTAATAATTCAACAGGATCTCTTTAAGCCAAACAAGGGTCATCCCTACATTTTTATTGGTTTCAAACCTGACTGTAATTGCTTTTACAGTTTTGTTAGTGGAAAAATAACACATTCTACACTTTTTAAGCATTCCCTTTGCAGCATTTAATGAACTCATCGTTGAGGTTATTTTTATGTAAAGAGTCAAATACTGTAGATAATTTACTCATTGATGCTTTTGAATGGCAAATCTCTCATCTTACCACTTTCATTTGTTTTGCTACATTTTAATCCTGATCATGCTAAGTAACTTCTTTCTTTACAATAGCTGTACCCACAAACTTTGAAAGGTTAAGTGTGGTCTTCTTGTGTAGTTATTGCAGTTTGAAGAGTGCCAAATGTAATTTAAATGTTCACTTTTTAGAATAAGTCTTTTCCTACCCCATAATCATCAAATAGTAAATATCAAAATTACAAACCACAACAGCAGTCATACAACATTTTGTGTGTGTGAGCGGTGAGGCAAGATGTAACAGACCACATTAAAACATTAGTCACATCACTCTTTTCAAACAGTTGAAACTACAGACCAGAAAGAGAGCACTTGATCTTTGTTTTCATGTCTTGTGGAATATAAAGTAGTCTTACATCATAAGCAATTTAAAAATACGCTTCTGGTTAAACTCTCATACTAACAGAACAAGTAAAGTGGCCTCTGAGCAATGAATGGTTAGGTCAGTGTTTCCGGTTGTGGTGCTTCGATTGAGCTTTGCTATTGGCTGGAAGCCAAAGAAAGACTAGGAACGCTGTGACATTGAGCAACCCTGTTGAACGTTCCTTCCTTTCTCTGTCCCCTGCTGTACTAAATAGGCGATGAATGTGAGACAGAGGACAGAGTCCTTTCACTGGAGACCAAAGACATACTGCTCCAGAGGCCTGTTTACTGTTTAATGGACTGTGTTCTTAAATGGTACAGTTAATTAAAAGAGTGCTGTGGTTGATCTCCCCCTGTTGTTTGTGTTCATCTGTGTCTGACTCCAACCCAATACCGCCACCGAAGTGTCACCGCGGTGTGGAGGAATAGAAAATTACATTGGTTTGGAGGCTTGTTCATAATCAGGCCTTAAACGGTGACTTATGAACTTGTCTCTTTTGGAGAGATTTCATCTATTCTATCTGTCAAACGGCCAGTGGGTCTGCTGCGCTTAATGTCGAAAGCTTTGTTAATTAAAAATGTTTGATGAGTGGCGCTCTAGATCTCCTGCACACACATCACACTGCATGCACGCGCGAATGCACAGGGTTGCTTCTACAGTAGAATTAATTGTGGACATGCATTAATACAAAACACTAGATTAAGAATCCTCAAAAAATATGATAAGGACACACAGACAGGACCACACAGCTGTGATGGGCTATAAAAAAAATCAAAGCTCTTCACAATGAAGTATCCTTTTGAGTTGATAATGATGGCGGGATGCAAGATTAGAAGACATACTTTGATCTTTGAATGCATTAATGTGTATGTGCGCCCTCTACACACGCAGGCATTTGTATGTGCTTTTATTTTGTCTGTTTGAGTATATTATCAGCTCATGTTTTTGGTGTTAAATCATCTTGAAACAGCTTATTATAGAAATGAGTGCTCATTAAAATGGAGTCCTTAGGGGGCCCTGTGTAGCAGCTGCTGTGTTCTCTGAATGTTGCAGGTCTCGGTCTCCATCCGACCTTTGCTACCCCTGTAGAACTCTGTCTTCTCTTCATCTGTCTTTCTGTTTCTCTTTCTCTGTCATTTGTCTTGTTTTTTCTTTTCATTATGTTTTATTTAAAGCCACTTTATGTAGAATTTAGTGGTGTTTGTTCCACTTTGCCTCAGTGTGTTTTTTTTTATCTGCAACTTGAAGGTTCCAAAGATGAACATTTCTAAATCTTCACATAGTGGCTTTAATAAAACTATCCAGAGTGTGTATCAGAGCTGCTCTTAGTGCGATGCAGGCAGATCTTTATAATTGCTATGTTTGGCATATTTTGTGTAAACTTTGTGTTAGCGTGTTTCATATCACTGTGACACATTCTGGTTACACATGCTGACAAGTTATTGTTTAGCCCATATTTGTACATTTTTGCTTGGAACAACTGGGTTATTCAGAAGAAGCTGATATTTTTGACATTGCTGTGTAATGCTTCACCTGCACCATTTAATGACCAAAGGCAAGAATGAGATTCCACTGGTTGCCTGTGGAGAGCAGTGGGGAGCAGACAGGTCAATGATCTATGAAGTTTCCACACTGACTCATGCCATCATTAAATCTCTTTATTTCTCTCCCTTCCCTTCATTCTGTCTCTCCTCCAGGGAGCCCAGCCGTCCGACCAGCCTGCTGCCTGCTGACTGGAGCGTGGGCCTGGGTTTAGGGAGGGAGGATGAGCCCCAACCTCCAGGCCTGGAGACCCTTCCACTCAGACTGATGCAGCAGGACTGTACTGCTGTCAAAACCCTGCTTTTAAGACTGAGACGGACACTGCAGGAGGTGGGATATGCACACGCACCCACACACCTATGGACTCTTGTTACAGGGTACATGCGGGGTCTTAAAGGTGTTAAAAAAGTCTTAAATTTAATATTCTAAAAATAAGGCCTTAAAAGTATTACATTTAATTTACAAAGTATTACATTTTGTTTGCAGACGTATTAAATTGTTTCTCGTCCTTTCGTAGGATTAAATAAATGCCATAACATCATAAAAAAATATTTTGTGTGTGGGTGACTTTACAATTTACTCCGTTTGGTGTGACTTGGATGTACAGGTAACGCTACTGCTCTGTACTGTGGTGTGTTCGCGGTGTATGAGCTCTGGTATCCAAGGACGCCAGTACACCAGTTGTTAGGAAAGAAAACAAAACGTCTCAGACGTACTACTATCAAGCTAACGTTAGCTGGTCGACTCAGAACGGGCAAGTGAAGATTAGAGGGCCAGATATGGACAAGTTTGGGGACGAGGCTTAGGGCAGTGGTGCTGAGGTTAGCACAACAAGTGTCAAAAAAGAAAAAAAAAAGACATTGCAAAATATGTGCGTTTCCATCAGCTGGTTTGGAGCGATTAAACAAGGCTATGGCAAGCGTTGTTACGTCAGTAGTTGACGCCACACATGGCTGTAATAAACAAGACGTTTGGGGTCCAAACCAGAAACGAAACCATTTGCTCGAACCTGATGGCAGTTCATCTTAGAAAAATGGAGAGAGGTCTTCAGAAATGTGTTTCAAATGGGCAAACTGCTAACAGCCATGTCCTCCGCACATTATGGGAATATCCCGTGTTATGCCAAGTTTTGCATGCCTGCCGAGAATTGCATGCACCTCCAAATAATGCTTTTAAACACTATAATATCCTTTTGTTGGGTTCATCAATTGGGGATAAATGATTCTAAGTAGTGAGTTACAAGTTTGCTACGTCAGAACGTATTCGGAAAAAGTGTTTCCATCTCCCATTTAGTGCATTAATTCTTTTTTGACAAAGGCAATAACCCCCTCAAGTGAGCGTAAAGTAAATTAAGGATTTTTTTCGAATTTTGCATCAACCTTTAATGTAATACTTCAAAATGCGCATTTAAAAACGCTGATGGAAACACTGCTTAAGGCGCACACTAATGAAACACCTGAGCTGGAAGTTCCGCTGCAGGTTACTGGTCAGTTAACGTTACAACAGCAACTGAGAGACCGTTGTGAATGAGACGTGGACAGTGTCTGTGTGTCGCCGTTGCGCCACTGTTCTAGGGTAACATTGTGTGAATGGAAACATCCAACATGCTAATGCACATTAAATTTCCATCACCCAGATGCGCCGATCACTGGGATGAGGAAAAAACATAATATATAATTTCAGGTAGCTTTTGGATGCAAAAACAGAACAGGATGAATCACTAAAGCTATTGGCATTTACATTGGCATATTATCATTAACATTACCTTATGTAGCCAAGGTGCAACTAATAGTAACAACTCATACAGCACTATTTATTCTGTATTGGTTTCACATAATAAGAGTTACAAACACATCCCAAAAAGTTATTGTGTAATAAATATGAATGTGAGTATTATAGTAAAATGTTTTATTAAATTCAGGTAACTTTGTAAAAAAAAAATGTCTCTGTCTTAAAATTCATACAGACTTTCAATAAATGGCAGTGAAGTTGGCATTAGATTTCATCCTAGGTGGTATTAAAAAGGTCTTAAAAAGTCTTAAATTTAACTTGAAGAATCCTGGGCATACCCTGTGTTAACATGGTTTTATACTCCGATTAAAATATTAACTCAGACGATAAGGATTACATCCCAGAAACACTGTTCTGTGGTAAGTGGCCCTTACCACAAGAATAACACAACTGGAAGATGAAATTGATTGTCATTATAACACTGACAGACCTTTCTCCGATCTAGATATAGATGCATCAAAGTGTTTTAAACTAAAGGTTAGCAAATAATATGAAGCAATTGGCATTCCGAACCAAAACAGTACAGCGCTCCACTGACAAATTCTTCACTCCGTGTTTTAATCAACTCTTATTTCAGATCCATGAAATCATCTGAAAGTGGATGCTTTTCCGCCTTTAAAAGGTCTCTCTAATGACTTTATTTTGTTAATTGAATCAGATTCTACATTTGGAAGAGGAAATTGGGAGGCTTATTTGAGCGTTTGCCATCATATTCTTGATGTACACACTCACTCACACTCCACTCATTAATCCTTCTGTTTCAGAGCATCACACTGCTCTTACATGCTTTAGCCTGCTTAATGCTTAAAGTTTTACCTCTGGCTGTGAGGCCATCTCAGTGTGAATGTCGGTAAAACCAGTGAAATTGCACCACGTCATTATAGATGTGATTAGCTGTAATGGTCACTTAGTAAAGCACTGACACGTTGCAATAGCTGCACAAGGTTTAACTGTAAAAACCAGGGAACCATATTGATGGCCACCCTGTGCAGTCAGGCAGTCTTTTTAACTGTGGGACTGCTTCTCACCAGAATATAAATAGAACGTAATAATGTTCTTGCTTTTAAACTTGTAGAACATTTACATTTTATCATTTATTGAGAATTTTCTTGAAGAACATGTTGTAAATGTGATTCGCATGCTTTATTTGGGGTAATTGCAATTTGCCGAGAGCTTGACTTGGGGCGCATTCTCAGTCATAATGGTAAATTATACAATCAACCCGCTGAATGTAAATTCCAGTTTTAGTTAGAGTTTAGTCCACACCAGGCCAGAATGATAATTACAGTCTTTTGGAAAATGGCTGAGACCTTAACAATTGTTCACGTTTTTCAAACTTCAAGCTTCAGTAGAAGTAATTATTTGGAAGTTGGTGTTTCGTGGTGTTAAATTTACTGCGTTGTGTATATTTTGTTTTGGAATGAAAGTGCTTATATTTTCACTAATACCCTTTGCCACTATGTTTGTGTATGAGTCATTTACATACCAAAGAAGGATGTTAGTAATACCATGAGCTCTGGAAGTTGAGCTGAAAGAACATCCATTAGCAATGTCTGGCTGCTGTTTTCTTGTAATCTACATGGGTGACTGACCAAATACAGCATTATTATACAGACCAACACTCACAAAGACAAACACACACACACACACACAAAAACATATAAAAGGGTGACCAGACCTCCCCTAACACCCCCCACCATTAGTACCTCTAAACTAAGATCAAAGCTAGCTACGAGGGACTATCTGTGAATTACAGTCCACAGAGGCATACATATGGCTTTCTCTTTACTTTTCATCTCTCTGTTTTTTTCCTCCCAGGACCAATGTGAGAGAGACATGAGACATGAAAATGATAAAATAATAATTAGTGGAGAGAGACACAAACTAGAGTGGTGATAGAGAGAGAGAGGGTTCACAGCAGCATAACATGAATATGAAAGAGGAGATACTTTGCCCTCTTTGCTTGCTCTGTTGTGTCATTAACTTGCAAATTTTGTTACCTTCCGTCAGCAGATGTAATCCATTCTGCAGCAAGGGAAGGGTGACTCTGCATGTCTGTATGCTTTGCATTTTATTTGCTTGACCTTGTGGTATTGAGCCCCTATCTTATGTTCTTTTCTTTTGTTTACCTTAACTCATAGCCCCTAAAGTCTCATTTATTCTCCTATGTCTTTTCTTTTCTTCTCTTCTCTTCTCGCTTGTCAACATTATATGTCACACATAACACAGCACACCATAAATGACTCATGCAGGGTAGTCTAACAGTTCTGAAGCCAAGCACTCAAGAGCAAAACTCAAATATTTATGTCATTATCGCCTAGATTTATTGCATATTCTTCTTTATGCCAACAGTCCAAACAAACACTGTAGATCATTTTAAGACTATATTAAAATGGCATTTGTATTGTAGCATGCTTGAGCAACCTAATGAAATGAAAAAAATACAAATGGCATAGTCTTTACAAGATACCCAAGATCTCACATAATCACTCAACTTTTGGGCTTTCTCACTACTACAATAACATGAGTCAATAAACAGTCAAGATTGTTCAGCAGTCTTAGTATAAACATTGCTAAGAGAAAGGTAGACGTATTCTTGCAATTTATTATGCCTTCAGCTATACAGAGCACCAGACTTTTTAATTTAATTTTTAAAAAAGTGTTGTTGCCAGCTGACAACATTTTTAGGCTTGCATATGCTGTTCTGTTCTGTTAGCCAGCTTTATGGATAAAGATGTCTAAAACAGCTTCACTAGCCAAACAGTTGTCAGCAAGAAGACCTGGACATGGTGAATAAAAATGATATAACTCTAACCTAACATGCTCAGTTTCTCAGTTGCTGTCAACAGGTCATGACTACTATTAAGGGGTTTAAGATACAATACACAAACCACAAAATCCTCAGCTCATCTTTAACTTTGTTTCATCTCTCTCTCTCTCTCTCTCTCTCTCTCTCTCTCTCTCTCTCTCACTACTATTTGAAATAAAGGCTTAAAAATGCCCTTCAAAATAATACTGCATAGAAGAATGCATATCATTGCATATCAGCATGCACAACCAACAGGCCAAATAATGCATCACACCTTATAATTTCCTGTGTGTATTGTGCATCACATTTCTCAAATTAGCATATTTAAGCCAGCTGTTGTTCAGCAGTCTTGGTAGAAACATTGAAGCTCCATCCATCCTTGATGTATTTCTCTTTCAGCGGTTTATCCTATTAGTTACCAGAGGAACATTTTCTAAAATACCACTGTCCATGTGTGCATTAATGTTGCCTAACACAGGGATCCCAAATTTGTTATGGGTTCTAGCAAAACTTTGGCAGGCATACACACACAGACACATACTCACACTTGTTGTGGCCATGGTTGTGCAATATTAACACATGCACCGCTAGGCCCTGCTGGCTTGTGCCTCTGCAGCCCCTGTGTCTGTCCCAGTGACCCCCCAGGCAGCTGCTGGACATGTGGCAGCAGCTTATTCTTGTTGCCTCCACCAAATCGTTCCAGTAGCTTGGTGTTGTTACAAGAGTAGCTGTGGATATGATCACATGTAGTTGAAAGTACTGTTGTGCATTACATGTCAGGCAGTGCTGTTCATCTCTGCAGCCGTCATTACACCAGCTTTTGGAGTGAAGCAGAATTTTGACATACAGTAGCTGACTAATATGCTACCCATCAACATCAGTAAAAGTGAACTCTTAAGATAAATTATGTGTCTGTGTAGGTAGCAGGATTGAAACGAAGAACAATTTTTAGTTTGAGTTTAACACAGGAACTCATCAATGCGTGAGCAGAGTAGGAATTTCAAATTCAAAGCACTCAACCTGTGTTTGCCAAAGAACTCACTAAATTGCATGACATTATGTTGCCAAATGTCAATGGGAGAGAGTTGGTGTGAATGCACCTTGAGTTATTTGAAGGTTTTCATTTCTTGGTTTAACTGATGTGTGAATCTGATTAAAGGGGTGTATCGAACTACAAAATCTGCTTTCCTTTCCTAGGCGATTCATCATCTTTAGACATTTAGCTTCTGGGTAGTGCAAGTCATTAAATCCCGAGCTCCCAGGCAGCTTTTCCCATTCTTAAATCTGAAAGGCTTTTTACTGAACCACATCTAATTGTGGGGACAGTTGTGTGTTAAGGCCTGTGGGACAGAGGTGACCTTAAAGAGAATGTGTATGTGTTAGAGAGAAAAGAGATGGAGACAGAGAGTGTATGGGTGTCGGTGAGTGTGCACCTGTCTCTCTACATGGGGAAAGCCATTGATCACCGATGACACATTGAGGGCCTGACGCCATAACACACCTATAATTCTGATAGGGAGGTGTGCTTTTTTAAAAGGTCAGCCAAGCCAGTAAACCATCAAGTTTTTGCTGTGCAAAGATTTGGCCTCTGACGTTTCTCAGTGCTACCTTCCAAACCTGAACGTAGGCCAAAAATATGCACAAACAATCAAGATTTTAGCTTAAAAAGCACTTTTGTAGGGCGTCTCGATTGTAAGTATGGTCATCTCTCTCAACCTACAGAGGGGTTGGCTTGTTTAAATTTGTAAGGGCATCAGATGGCAAGAAATAGACCTTATCAGAACACCAAGTGTGTGTAACATGTAGCTACACTTTACCTTTCCCTGTTCCTTGTCGTGTCTTTGTCATGCATCTTGTCATATCCTTCTTGCGTGTGCTGTCATGTCCTTACCATGCATTATTACATCGATATCATCAGTCCATGGCTGAAGACATGACTTTATCCTCTCCCACTTTCCCATCTGAGCTGTCAAAAGAACCCCAGGTGACATTTAGACTAGCGTTTGACTTTTTTTAAGGGGTGTGCGTGTGTGTCCACATGCAGGGCTGCATATGACAGCATGTGCACCCTTTGTCACATCAATGTATGCAGCTGTGCTGTGTGTGTGTGCGTGTGTTTCTATGTGTGTGTGTGTGTGTGTGTGTGTGTGTAACCCCACTCATTGACCCTGTTCTTTGCCCACAAGACACCTGTGTCAAGGAGCAGAGACAAAATCTGTCTGATAACAGAGATTATGTAAGAAACCAGGTGGGGAAAAAATACAAGTTACAGCATCGGATTGGATTTATACAGCCAAATTCTCAATGAACTCAATTATCCATTATATATTTTTGTGAAACAAAGGTGCCTTAAACCTAGATTAAGAGACTTAATATAATATTGCCCTGCAGATATTTTGTAAAAATACTACTACACTAAGGTTTAGCATGCTGCAGCTTAATGATCACCTTAATAGAACTAGTCTATTATACATACCTCTATTTTGTTTTTGACAATATTGCAATATTTGACAACACAAGGAAGTTTCAGAAATTTAAAGCTAAAATAGTTGCCTTAATTTTGTTTAATGATCCTGTAAGAATCACTTATCATTTTATCACAATGTTTATCACAAACCTCACCTTAATGTTATTTTTATATTTATGTTTTTGTCTTTTGCAGAGCACAGAGACGAGTCCGGCCAGCAGCCTTCAGTCACTACCTATTAGCCCTTGCAGTGAAAAGTCCCTTCCATTTAAGGTAATCTAAAGCACACCACTTTGTGTTACTTTATACATGCACGCTACTTAGTGTGTATGTGTTTAATTAAGAGAAAAAGTAGGTGTTTAGTGAGTGGCTTGGGCCAACTTTTGACCGAATATCATTTCCATCTGTCAACATTTTTAAGTGAAAGCAACACCCACACTTAACCTTAGTGTCTCTCAAGTAAGAGAGTGCTTAAATCACCTATTAAAGCCAAGCAGACACTATTTGAAATAAGCCTGATTTCCCCCTAAATTGGTCGACCCAGACTAATTTTACAGATCGGTTGTTATTTGAAAAGCAGTTTGAGGGGGGTCATGACACCTGATTAATTGAACGATCAACGACCTGGCTCTTGGATGATTGGATGGATTTCTGGCAGGTGTGAAATTTTGATCGGCTGTTTGCAGTTTGAGCAGTTCCACGGTCTGATTTCCCACATGGCAAAAGAGTATTATAAACTTTAGTGAGCTTGTTTTAATGTTACTGCAGAAGTGTTTTACATGTTGCGGCTAAAACTGTAGTGTGGAGACTGCTGTGATATAAACTGAACTATGCTGCCGAACACCACATTGTCTCCATTTTCCAGTTCTGTTTGTCTTTTTTCTCCTTATTTCCCTTCATAGTAGACTTGCACAAAGGAATGCAGCCTTTTTGTCAACATTGTCCTTTTGTTTGAATAAACTTTTTGGAATTGTAAGTGGACAAAGCCGACTGTGTTTGCGATCATTGTGAGCCGCCATGTGTGATTGATCCGTACAATGTGAGAATAAAAGTCGCTGGTTCTGGCCCTGCAGATTTAAGCGTGTTGTATGAGTTATCACAACATAAAAGATAATAAGTGTCTGTCTGGCATATAGTTTATGCCATCATTTTATACACATACAATATTTTTGCTGAGCTCTGTTGTTGTGATTTTAGGTAGCTACAAATCAAACTATAAACTGGGCATCATTTACTCACACAACCCTTAACTACACTGACGCTGTTAGTTCAATTAAAACAACACAGCAGTCTGTCTGTGATTAAAAAGAAAATCGTCCTTTGATCCGTGTCTCCGTCAGTTTTAACCTTATCAAAACAATTAACAGCCTTTTTCCCACACCAGCTTCTAATAAACCATAAGGAGATCAAATAGGAAGCGAGAGAGCAGAGAAGCAGGGCAGGGAGGGATAAGGAGAGGGAAAAATAAAGAAGAGAGTAGCAAAAAGAAGTGAGAGAGGTGGGGATAAAGTGAACGAGAGAAGGGCAAAGTGCTCTGGATGAGATTTATTAACCCTTGCAGGGAGTGTGTGTGCGTGCGTGTGTACGAGCAGGGTTTAAGTTTACTAAGGGGGAGTTTTTGTCAAGCTTTATGTCCAGCTTTTCTCTGGGATTTACAGTATGCCACAAACATGAGTACACTCTTCATTTGTAAATATTTGATTATATATTTTCATGTGACAACACTGAAGAAATGACACTTTGCTACAATGTAAAGTAGTGAGTGTACAGGTTGCATAACAGTGTAAATTTGCTGTCCCCTCAAAATAACACATCACACAGCCATTAATGTCTAAACCGCTGGCAAAATGTCCAAATATAAGTAAAAATGTCCAAATTGGGCCTAAAGTATCAATATTTTGTGTGGCCACCATTATTTTCCCTCCTTTCCATCGCATACTTGGATGTATGGAATAGCAAAGGCCCTAAAGAATGTGGTCCAGTAAAACACACCCACAAACTAAGGCCTCAGTCAGTACCAAAAAATAATGAGTATGTGTGAGCATGCACATGTCTTACATACACTATGTATACATGCACCATTTTTTGTTGGTACAATGTATTACTGCATCTTTGTGTGTGTGTATGTGATAGAGTGTTTGTTAGAGTGCATGTCCTCTTTATTGACCTACATGGAGTACCAGTGGCAGCTGGATGATAAGGAAAAATTAAAAATGCATGGGTGGGACGCAGCATGAAGACAGCAGCTCTGGCTCAAACTCTCTCATGAAGGAATGCACGGATGGACAGACAGAGAAGGTGGACAACTGGAAGAAAATGAGGGCAAATGTCTGATCAAACCAGTGGTTCTCCAACTTTTTCTGTCACCCCCCTTCAAAGGCCAAAAAAAAGTTAAATATTACACTGATCAGCCATAACATTATGACCACTGACAGGTGAAGTGAATAACACTGATTGTCTCATTACACTGGCACCTGTCAGTGGGTGTGATATATCAGGCAGCAGGTGAACATTGTGTCCTCATAGTTGATGTGTAAGAAGCAGGAAAAATGGGCAAGCGTTAGGATTTGAGCGGCTTTGACAAGGGCCAAAGTTTGATGGATAGACGATCTGGTCACAGCATCTCCAAAACGGTCTGCACTGGTCAGTGCCTATCGAAAGTGGTCCAAAGAAGGAAAAGTGGTTAACGAGGACCAGGTCTTGGGTGGCCTAGGCTCACTGATGCATGTGGGGAGCAAAGGCTGGCCCGTTTTGTCTTCTTCCACTTCACTGTTAAGAAAGATATGCACCACATTAATAAAATATTTCTGTGCCAAACTGTTAACCAGCTGGCCTCCAAGTAATGAGAAGATCTGGACAAATTGTTGGCCATGAACAGTGATTGTTAGCAAATCTCTAGGCTTCTATTCCCATTGTTAATTTTAAGAATAAAACTTTTTTGAAGTATTGATTTTTTTTTTTAGATTAGTGATGGAGAATTCATCCTAAATATCATGAACCTCTCTTTCTCTCGCCTAACCAGGAGTGCACTGAGGGAGTGGCAGTGGCATGGAGATTGACATTAAGAGCAGGGAGAAAGCAGCAAGAGTTGGAGGAATTGAGGTTAGGCAGGAGATGGAAACAGGTAGAGGAATAAGAGAGTTGTGTGTGTGTGTGTGTGTATATATATGTGTATATAGATATATATATATAGAGAGAGAGAAGAGAACGAGTAAGGTGGGAGGCTAAGGCTAACCTTTTGACAGAGCTGGAGGCACGGAAAAGAAACAACATAAAGATGGAAAGGGCGTATTGCATGAGGAGAAGCTGAATGGGAGGAAACAGTTGCATGGCTGAGAATAGGATATTGTTCTACTTGAATACAAGATAGATTGAGGAGTGAGGGAAAGAGGGAGAAAGGCTTTAGAGGAAAAGGTGGAAGCTATAGTTGAGGTGCATACAAAAGGAATGCATTCACTTAGAATGAATACGGGAGTGCAAGAGGTGGAGGTGAGAGAGGCGAAACGGGGGAAAAGTTTTAGGAGGCGGACGGTAAAGGAAGAGGAAACGGAGGGGAAGAAGTAAAAAGGGTTTTAGGGAGGGGTGAGAAAAAGAGATTTTGTCCTGGCACTCCAGAAAACGACTGCGGGTTTAAAAATAATCTACGGTAGCCACCTGAGAGGCTGCAGTGTCACAGTGCGCCCCAGTTTAATTTAGACCCAATGCATGACATGATTTTTACCAGATTTTGTCCCAGTTAAAGTGTTCTACTGTATTATAGAAGACTGAAGTAAAAATCCCACACTAGTTGTTGCCAGAGGTGTATTTAGAGCTCCAGTGTAGTAAATAATAAAGTCTAGGACAGCAACTTTTGTACCTAATTAAGTGGCATTTGTGTACGTTTACCTTTGTTTCAGCAGACATGAGGAACCTCTTTTATAGGGAAACATTTATCATTGTGTCAAATGCTGCCTAATTAGAAATTAATAATGTATAATTATAATGACTGCAAATTTCTGATTATAGACCCTTCTCCACACTGAACCCACAGTATGAGGGTGTTAAAAAGATACATGTGTGCAGGGAAAAATGTAAAGATATAAGTCTCATGGGCACACGCGCTATACAGAAAACAAACTCTTGCAAACAGGCAATCACAAACACACACATCCTCACACAAATAAACATGTATAAAATGTCTTTTTTTACACTGTCACACACTGAAGTGTGCTCCTGTGTGAAAGATACAGAGAGGTAAGAGTTCTGTGGACTTTCTGTGCTGAATTTCGTATTTCATGTCAAGTCTCTGTTCATCCACAGCAATGTTTTCTGTGATATGAGTTCTTGAGATAAAATCAAGACCCTTTATAGTGCAATTTGAAGGGATTGGCCTTTTACATCTCAAATTATTCATTACACCTGTCTTTGTGCAACAGGTCAGTATTTTTCAGTTTTTCAAAGGCTATCTGAACACTAAACAGTTGTGTTTCTGAAATAACATGACACCTGCTGATAAAAGGAATATATGACTCACAATGTGTGGTTTGCTATCAGGGTTGTGGTGTGAGCAATGACAACAGAAAGAGACTGGAGCAACACCTTTAGAAATACAGATATATATTATTTCCCCTCTGACACTCAGCTTTCACAGTAAAACATACTTATCACAATTTAAATGTGTCCAGCTGGCATATGTTTTGTGCTGGTCTGAGTGGAGCTGAGCAGCTTAAGAGGCTTGGTCAGCTGTGCCTTTTAATTTCAAAAGACTCTTAATTCATTCACATAGGCAATTAATCCTACTTAAAATACTCAAGAATTATATCTGAAGCCCGACTATTGGTAAGATCTAAGCCATGCAACCAGCTTCTGATCCTCTAATATTTCATTTTACATCATCACTAATGTGTCTGTGGATCTCTGAAAAATGAAATACATTAGCAGTACAGTATTTCACTGCATTTAATTAGCCTATTTTTTTATAACCTCTTGTGCTTTATGTCTCAGTGATAATTTCACACATAAGACAGCTCAGTGGATATTCCCACATTTTAGGACATCTCCTATTTCAAACAGCATAAATATTACAGGACTGGCTTGACAGGATGCCTATCTGTTTCTATGTGAGGTGTCATAACTGCCTTTTGAGTTGCTTGGCTCAGATGGAGCACCTATAGCATCACATGACTGCTGCACCAGACACAACATGTCCTTCAATTTATATAGGAGGATTGCACCGTCATAGCTTGTCATGTACAGAGTTTGTCCAGGTGCATGGAGGATTTTATTGTCACAATGGTGAATCACAACATACCGGGGAGATAATGGTGACCATGGGGCCTCATTTATAAACATTGCGGATGCACAAAAGAAGGCATACGCCACTTTCTAAGCAATTTATAAAAACAACGGACCCTCCACGGTAACTGAGACCCATGTGTACACACATAAACTGGAGAAATGAGAAACTGTGTAAAATAAATGAAATTTTCCTCTGAGTATTATATAAAACTTAATATGATATATGATTTAATTTGCAACAACAAATAAAAGCCATTATTAAACGAATAAACAAACACCTGTTTGATTGATAGTCCCTGAAGTGCCCAATAAAAACATGATTTAAGATAAAAAACACAGAGATATCTGTTTATGCACAAGAATGCCTCAAATATGTTTTACAGTTTAATCAGGAATCATTTAATTTGATCTGTAATTGATACTTCATGGTATGAAATGTATTCTCATAAATAAGCACAAATTACATTTAATGGATGCCATATGAGCGCATAGTTTCACATATTGTTATCACATGTTTGTTGCCCTGTCCCCAGTCATTTGAGCAGAACGCCTTGCACCAATGTGTGGATGTGATGCATTGCTTGTTAAAAAAAAAAAAAAGAAGGAAAATATAATACTATATATTAAAGGGGCTATATGTAGTTTTTCAGTTAAATAACTTACTAATAAATCACTTTTTTACTTCTTTTGTCAGTGGGCTGTAACCTCACTTAGAAATGAAGCACACATCTTTTTTCAGCAAGTCTGTTGCTTGGAACAGCCTCTATTCTGATTCTTATGTGAAGGTATCGGATCGGATTATAGCTGCATGCGTGCTGTCGAGCCTCTCTCCAAGTCCAGAGACAATACCTCAGCTAATGAAATGCAGTTCACTAACACCACAAAACGACCACAGCTGTGCACAACACAGCCTCCAACACAAACTCCAATTCAGACTCCAACACAGTAATGATAAAAAACAACAACAAAGTTTTATGTGCTGAAGCCTGTCGGTACAAACGAGAATCCAATCAATTTTGGGTGAAAACACAGTCAACATCAGAAAGGCTTGAGTCAGTTAGAGAGAAACAAAACAGACACAGAGTTTCTCTCCCTTTCCCTCCTTTGGAAAGGTAAACTAACATTACTGCAAAACACGTGAAAATATGTTGTGAATTTGTGCTTTAGTTGTCTCAGGTTAGATGTTATCTCTCTGGCTAACGCCGAGCAGTTGTTAGCTTTTTTGGTTCATCAATATCAGCCTATAATGATGCAGGGCAGAGGTAGCCAGCTAACGTTAGCACGGATCTACCGCTGTTTGCATTGTAATGTTCAATATAGATTTATTGTCGTTTTACCGATACTCAGGTACACAGCTTCTCCACCGTCTCAGTCGCTGTAACTGACATGACCCACATAATATACAATAATACAACATAACGGCACAGAACAACAGAGTGATAGATCCATTCACTACACTAACGTTACTTACTGGGGTCTGTTAAACTGTTAAAGTGTGGCAACAATCTGATTATTATATTCAATCTAGCTCACTAACTGTTTCATTATTTTCCAATTAGACAGGCGAGCTAACGGCACTGTTGCCCATCGGCTGAATGCAGGCAATGTGTGAGCTGTGTAAAGAGACATTTTTTTACAATGTGTGTAAAAAAAATTATATATATATATTTGAATTCCAAAATTAAAAATCAAGTGTTAAGTCTAAGAGAGTAAGAGTACCCAATGATCAAATTTTCGAATATTCGGGTCCAACCCTAGTGCGCACAGTCAAAATATTTTTGTGCTTAAGCACTTTCTGTGTTCCGTCCATACACAACCTTTTAACGTGAATCCTACACACAGTTTTTTAAATGAGGCCCCTGGTCTTTAGATTCTACTGACAGCTGAATTAATGCATAAAGACAGGTGACACGAAGGTCACAGTTTTTTATTGCACATTCTTGAAGGCATGATAGCGTCTGTATGTCCAAATGACACTTTGTTAATCACACCCCTCTTTTTTTTACACTTAAGCTGCTTCTCTCACCCTCATCTGTCAGTGTACATAAATAGTATGCTATTGAAATCATAATTATAGTCAGTGAGGCAGACAGGAAGCAGACAGACATAGACACGTTTCATCTCAGAGTTCGACAACTTAATGCTGGATCAGTCCATGCAGGTTTGTGCATGTGTCTTAACTATAGGTTGTCCAAGCAGCCACATGAGACAACATAACTACACCAAGAACTGAACTATTAAACTTAGACTTGCTTACTTGCTTTTATCCAGCATTTGGAAATGACCCCTTTCAGACCCAATTTTCATACAAAAAAGCCAGACTTTCATTTTTTCTTTTCTTTTTCAAGCTGTGTGTTGCATCTCTCTCTCTTTTGTATTGTATTTGAGGTTCAAAAATTGAAAATGCAAAATTCTTGGCTGAAGCCAAAACCGAATATAATAAAAAAAAAATTGCCAAATGCCAAACAAGTACATTCCCATTTTTTCCATTTATTTTTTATTTTTTTACCATTACATAAATAAATTAAAAAAACATTACATAAATAAATAAAAAACTTCTCTCTTAGCCTCTCTGCAGGTAGGACTCTGATACGGCAACGCTTGTCTTTGTAAAGAGTGTTAATTTAAGTGTTGGGTAAAATTTCTCCAGTGTTTTGACTTATTAGGCCAAAAGTGCTTTTTTTTTGCTATTTTTGGACGATTAATTTTGGACAATACTGTCTGTTAGCACCACACTGAAAATCTAAATTCTAAAATATTTCTGAATTTGCATGCTTGAAGTTTTAGATATATTTAATATTGTAATTTTTTTTGTCTGTGACCATATTATATACTCAAAACATGGTCAGAACTCTTATATATATTTGCAATTTGCAATTTGGACACAAGGGACAATTTGTGGAAATTAGGTTTACAAAGACAGTATTCTGTAATAAGTATGGAGATAATGGCCTCACAAGTTATTTCTCTGCTACTCATTCTATTTAATTCATAGTACATTTTGACAGAAACTCCTTTTCAGTCCAGGTCTAACTAGAGATCTTCGTATCTCACATGTTAGAATTCAGTTTCTTGTGATTACATATGGAGCTCTGTACATGTCTGATTTACTTAGTCTTTTTACCACTAGTAAAATGGACGTTCATTAGCTTTCCTGAACAAGAATTCTTAGCTGTTAGTCAAGCTAGATTAAAAACTAAAGGTGATTGATCATTTGAAACAGCTGCCCACAACAATGGAACTGTTTCCTTCAACATTTAAATAACAGCTTTAAGCTTAAACTTTGTTTTGTTTTTGTACTTTATTCTACCTACCTACCTGCCTAGTTGTTGAGGAGGTGCTGTGTTGGAGAAAAAGGGTTCATTTGTAGTCTAAAATGTAGTCAAATCAAGTCGCTTTATTTATATAGCACATTTAAAAGCAACTTGAGTTGACCCAAAGTGGTACTTTCCAAGTACACAACCCACACAAATAGAAGTATACACAAACAAAAGAACAAAGACTATATACCATTGTGTATCCAAAGACACAATACATCAATAAAAGGAATATGGAGTACACAGTTAAAATCAAATTCAGAGAAACTAAAAGGAAATAAATAAGAACAACATGAGGTTGAAATGCTGTGAGCAAACAATTAAAATAATTCAAAGTGGACCTGACAAAAACCATTGTGTCAGAATCTGGTAAAAGCCTGATTCTGACTCAGTGGTCAGTGACATTCCAGCAATGCATGGTCAAGGTGATTATACTATTTTACTTTCCTTCCAGTTCCAGTTCCTTCCAGTCACAGGTCTTATTGGTTTGAGAATTGCAAAGTTATGGATAGATGTTGAGTAAACTGGTATAATAATCACAAGGAGAATGCATTTAACTGTGTTGTTATTTCTCACACCCCTTTCCCCAATTTCAAGAATCTGGCAATTTGATAAATTGAAGTAAGAGGGTTGTTGACATAATAGATAAACAACCCCTTAAATTTGTGTTTCTCAAAAAATTTAACAGATTGAGTAATTTCAAACAAGGGGAATGTAATATATCTTCATACCCTCTTAGCATAGAGTGGCCACAACCTCCATACAAAATCACATGAAGTGGATGCACTCCGGTAATTTTGATCAAATTTATCCCCTCTGAGGTCGCTCCAATCACATTAGAAATACATTCACGTGGCACTTTCCTTCCATAGTTTTTTACATTCAACTTCACACAACAACATCTTTCAGCAAGCAGCAGCAAACAGTTTCTCATTTTAGTTTTAAGTCTGTCAAGGTTTTCCTCTTTTTAATGATTTTTGTAGGGCAGTCCCTGGTAGGGTTGCTGAGCAATGGGTATTTGAGCCAAAAGACAACAAAGTTACGATGGTCCAAGTTTTTTTTAAATTATAGATCATCACCTTGAGGTCTTATGAGCGTGTCCATTCCCTTGGCATTGAACTCTGTGTGGCCTAGTTGAAGTACGTTATCTAGCTCTCTTTTTTTCATGTGTATTTCTCTCACAGCACATATCCATCTCCTTCTCATTGTTTCTGTTTGTACGCTTAAGGTCTTGTCTGACCCATTAACAAACCACACAAGTCATGTGTGGTTTGTATCATATGCAACTACTGATATACATGCCTCGTCATACACACACACACGGGGGCCAGAAGCACTGTGCGATTGTAACCAGAAAGCTCATTTAGAACAGCCTTCAGTCCTATTCGGGCAAGATTAATTTTAGAGGCTGACTAATGTAGTAATTGTCACAGCATGTTTGTGGGTTTTCAGTCCCATCCAAATCTCATGTTAGCAATTTTTGTTCTGTATGTGTGTGTGTGTTGTGGCAGTAGGAAAGAAAATGTCCTAAATACCAGTACCAGTCTCCCTTGTAAAGCCAGGTAAACAGAATCCATTCTGATTCAATACTGTTGGGTTTTGTTTTTAATTGTTTTTCCATTTCCTAGTGGGAAAGGTATTCTTTTATAGGTTTTATTACTATGGAAGCACTTAGCTACACTTTTAGCTGTGTCCTCCTTGACCATTATCTTAGGCCTACATAAAGCCCACACACAGACCTCAACATTAATTAGACCTAAAATGAGGAAGCCAGAAAACCATATCAGACTTTTTAAGGACACTTTCAGATATTGAGTATTTGTGAAATATGGCCATCACCTCTTCAGTCATCAAGTTAGGATGGAAAGTGTTTATTGGTATAATTGTGGAGAAACCACACATTCTCAGAAACAATTTAACTATTTACACAGTTGCACTTCAACCTTGGTGCTTGTCCGATGGTCGTACGGCGGTTGAAACCTCCCTCTCCCCCATCTTTCCAAAGTCAAATTGGGGGAGCCGGGTCTACGAATTCTGTGATCTGACAGTCAGAAGCGTGATTGGCCAGGTGTGCAGAGGTGAGAAAGTAAGCAGGGACTAACAGGGTATCTTGACATTATACACCCATAAACTAAAAATAGGACTGTTGTGACAGTGGATTGTACGTGCAGGATGCTGTTCAGTCCCTTTTTTGTGGCGTTTAGTCAGAACCATCAGACCTGTAGAAAGTCAGTAGCACGTTTTAATAAAAACATAAATGAACTTAAATGAATGAATTGTTAATCCATCTATCCGTTTTCCGCTACCTATTTGGGTCTGGGTTGTATTAATTATGCTGCTTGACGTCTGTAAAGTGAACTCTGGAGCGGTTCATTTCCGGTGTGAACACCACTTAATGTTTGGGCTGAAGAGAACAATTCTCAATTACTAGAGAATATTCAACATATTCAGTGAGAAAATGAATTAGAATGGAGTTCAGCGAATTGCTGAGCAGTGTCGTGTAAAAGTAGGAAAACTGTGTCAACGGTACATCATAGTACTGCATGTAGTATGCAGGTACTTAAAGACGTTTGTTTTTAAATTCCACCTGACTGTATGACCTGTGATCGAACAACATTTCCACCACACGGCTTTGGTTTACAATTTCTACCACTTTTTTTTTTACTCTTTGTGAAGATTAAAACAACGGTGTCATCCTAATGTTGGTTTGATTCAGGAACCAGATGTTTAGGTGTGAACCCGCCCTCAGACTCAATTTTTTCATTCACTTTTTAATATCGAAAAACTAACTATCAACAATAAATCCAAGGAAGGTTAAAATCAAGAGCAACGGGATTTAGTTCAAGACACCTGAAGACGTTTTGTCCCTCATCCGCGAGACTTCTTCAGTTGATGATGAATGAGGGACGAAACGAAAGGTCTTCAGGTATCTTCAACCAAGTCCAGTTGCCCTTGATTTTATCCTTCCTTGGATAACTATGACCTGGATGACTGAGAACCTTCACAGATATCAACAATATGGACAGTTCGCCCAATATTCAAGTGTGGCCTTTCTGAACAGGTATACACACTTTTGCCTTTGGACGTGGTTGTACGACACGTTGCCCCCGCCTTGACCAAACCCACAATAAAAGTTCATATGAAACTTAAAGTGGATGCAAAAACAAAGTATTGCCTGTTTACTCCGCATTAACAGATTAACGGCTCTCCACACACAAGTGTTTTTGTCATGCAACCATGATTTCATATTCTTTTTATTTATTTTTTACTTCTAGATATTTAAGTTCATCATAACAATCACGATAAAACTCACTCGTGTACAAGTTCCATTTTTACATTTCTCAATATTTATGTGACTTGAGGAAACGTGTCCGGCTAGCCGTCTGCGTTTGCATCAGAGAGGTCGTTTAAAGGACGGTGTTGTAGCTATATAGTTCCCTGTGGTCTCCCTCTGACTCTTTGTCTGTCCTTTAGCTAGATGGCTCCCCATGGTCTCAGACCATCATGCTCAGCCTCAGGCCCTCTCTGTCCTCTCCTTCTCTCTATCACTGTCCCCCTTTCCTCACGTCCCCCCCTCATATCCTCCTGTTATCTTGCCCCTCTTTTCTCTCCTGCTTTAATGTCCTTGAAGAGGTAATGACCGTCTGTCTGTCTGTTGATCGGTTGGTCTGTCTGTCAGTCTGTCAATTTGTTCTCTCCATCTTATCTCTCCCTCTCTCTCATTTCTTTCCTCTTTTCCCCTCTTTTCATCTCTCCTTCTCACTGTGTCACTCTGTCCACATTTTAGCTGCCTGTCCATTTTAGAATTAAGTTTAATATTTTAATGGAAACTGCTCCATCTGGAGCTCAGCTCGATTTCTTATTTTCAAGCTCCCTAGCAACCAGTTTTTGTAGCTTAAACCTCTGGTAGCTCCCTCTTGGCTGTTTGACAGTCCAGAGTCTGAAGTTGACTGAGCTCTAGAAAACCCTGACAAAAATCAGGTTGGCACTTTAGTGACTTTTAAACACATGTCATTTCCGATAATTTTACTTGAGGAACTGAATTTGGGCAACAAGAATAGTCATGAACATGAATACATTATAAACATCAAACACATTTTAATGCAAGCCATTTTTAGAATCATCACCTCTTTTTTTGTTTGCTGTGAAGCACTTTGTAACTGTTCTTTTGAAAGGTGCCACAAGAGTTATTTTTATGAGTATTATTATTCTCCTCCCTCTTCTGTCTCTGTTGCTCCTCTCCATCTTCCCCACAGTAATGTCCCCCGACAACACAAGGTCATATTAAAGTGGTGTGTGCTCCGGGGGGGGGCTGCCATAGGACACACCAAGTTTATCACAGAGACATACAGAGTAGAGGAGATCACAGTCCTGCAGCATATACCACATGTCAACCTTATTATACGTACACACACTAGCAAGACCAGCAACAAACACGCTCATAAATGCACATAAAACACTTGCGAACACACGTAAACATTTATGGAAACAGCCAGAGAATCTCTCACATACACAAACATATTTGTATGTTGTCATCCTCTTAGACTCTGTGGATTGCTTTTGCAGGAATATGGTGCCTTGGATAAATCATTTGCTTTCTGAGTAATATGTAACGTGGTGTCTTGTGTTTAGGATCCTGGCAGAGAGGAGGCCCTGCTGCAACAACTGAGAGAAAAAGACGAAGTGATTCTCAGACTCCAGAGTGAACTGGTAAGATTTCAGCAAATATACAGAATAATATGCAGGTTTGTGTTCAAATGTGAATGCAATATAAAACATTTTCAGCATTTTTATTGATGTCTTGACTTTACCTTTGCACCACTTTCTGCAGAATCTTATTAATTCTTTTTAAACCGCCGAATCCAGGTACGGTGTTTCGAGTTTTTAGCTATAGGTTTATAGGTTTGTAGGTTTATACAGTAATGACTGGACACTAAAAATATTATGATATTATTAAGTGTTCAGCATGTTGCATGATATGATAAGCAGAATAAACAGTTCTGTGAAAAAAATAAAAAGTATTTACTAAACCAGATTTGTCAAGATTTTTTTTATACAAATTTTCAAAAACCGCTCCATTTTGACGTCTTGACATAAAAAAATGGGACTAGATAATGCATTACCAGTCAGAATATAGAGTGCTCTGATGATGCTCATTCAGTGTATGTATATTAGTGCAGGTATGGGAAATATATACAAATCCAGTAAAGCTAAGTGTTTTTCCAAAAATACTGATAAGAGAACCATAGTCTCAGACATTGAGAAATGGAGGGTTTGCTCGTCTAATTTTATCTCTGTCACAGTTTCTTTCTCTTGGTTTCTGTTTTTCTAAACTTTAAAATTAATAATTTAAATAGCTCGAATGTTTTTAAATTATTTGTTTTATGGGTATAGATTAAAGACTAGTTGCCTTTGAAGCACATTTTTTGTCATTCCCTTTTAAGCATGAAAAAATCCATCTTTTTTAGAAAGGTTAAAAAAAACATTTCAAAGTACTGGAAAGTTTTACTTTTGTTAATGAATTTGCAAAACCGCTTTGTCAATTTACTTTTCTCTCATGATGTTCTGCTGTGTGAGACTATGCACAGCAGAGGGCGGAGTGACAGGAAAGACCGACCACTGAAAGAGAGAGGAAATGAATGTGAGAATGGTTTCATAGTTGGCTCAAAGTCACACCATCAATATCACATGGCGTGGCACCAGGAAGCCCATCTTTTCCATCTTTGTTAATGTAAACTGCTTGTTCCCGCCACCTTAATGTAATAGCAGAATTATTGGGACTCCAGTCCAGCCAAGAAGCAAGTGTGATGTTTTCACAAATTTGCCTCTGTAGACAAAGATGGGGAGCATGAAGTCATTTCCATGTTTGGATGAATAGAATAATAAATTAAAGTCATAAGAAATAGTGAATTAAATGCACAATATATCATGTTTTTTCCATCCTTTTGGAAGCTAGATTGTTGAGTCATCTGCCAAAAAGGTTCCATATGGCAACATCTTTTATCGTTTGTCATCTACATCTCTCTAATTTGTCACCTGTTCTATCAAAGCAATGTAATGCAGACATTATGCTGGGCCTTAGCAGCATAATGTGCCAGCGTAATGGCGCTGTTGTGAGAGATGCCAGTCCAGCCCACTGACTTGAGTCTCATTTGGCATCTGTTTGTTTGATCACTTTCTGGCACCCGCATCTCATTTTTCTTCCTCTTTCCTTGTTTGACTGTGATGACTCTCTCTCTCCCTTCCTGTCAGCTGCAACCATCCTCTTTCTGTGGGCACGTAATGAGGAGTTAATACCAAGATTGAGCACATTTGTATTCAGATCTCAGACTTACCTAAGGACTTAAATGGCCACTCAGACAGCTCAGCTACATGCATAAGTACAGTTTCCACAAAACTCAGCTGTGTCTGGTGTGACCCACCGTTCAGACTTGGAGCTTTTCTCTTGCACAATACCCACTCCAGAAGAAGAAGTCTATTCAGACTGTTTAACAGTTCATTTAACAATAATTTCCCTCCTTGAAATTCATGTCTACAACAGATGTAATATACTCACACTGTGTAAAACACCTTTTTAATTACAATAAATCAGTTATTGTAGTTAGTTTTATATTAAAAAATGCAGCATATCAAAAACCATAATGAATTTTACATTTAATTGTCATTCTTTTCACAAGGAAAAGGAAGGCATTAAATAAAACATGTCAGAAACAAACTCCTCTAAATTAGCCAGTTAGAAGTTATAGAAGAAATGTGAGGGTTTTTTAAGATCTTAAAATATATATAT